>PYAF01001316.1:259330-272881 GCA_007407185.1 Glycine tomentella | reverse complement strand
TTATTATTGTTATTTTAAAGGCTTTAAATGATTATATTTTCAATAAATGACTTTACTAATCTTTAATTTATATTAAATTGGTTATAATCGATTAAAATTAATAAATCACTCATCAACAAAATTCTTATATCTCACCAAGAAGATACTAACATAAGAGGAATTAATTAAAACTTTAGATTGTTAATTATAATATGGGTTTTAAACATACCAAGTAGATCATCCATTATTAGTATCATATATATGATCATTGATTCCTTCTGATTCATACTTAATTTTGTAAGGATTTCCACGTATCAAGCACTACTACTAAATAGCATTACAGTAAATTTATACTTTCGAATTGGCAGCGTATATATGATAATAACAGTAGAGGTCAACATATGTAACAATGCACACATGACTCTCAATTTTAACCAACACCCACAATTTTGCACTGGCTGAGGGGGGTTGATTTAAAGGGTCTGGGGGGGGGGGGTAAAACACGTCCCTGCATGACGTGTTTAATCACGTCCATGCAGGACGTGTTTGGGGCAAGATCACGCCCATGCAGGACGTGTTAGAGGCTAAATCGCGTCGACCCACGACGTGTTTGAACACGTCCACCCATGACGTGATTCAACACGTCTTACCCAAACGTGTTTGGTAGCAGTAGATCTGTAAATACTTTCCCAGTTGCAATAGTTTGGTAATTTTTTTTTAAAAAGCATTATTTAAATTTTTTTGCCTTAACGTTTTCTTTTTTGAATTTTGACAAATGGTTACTATAAAATAATCCAGAGCCATACACCTTATAATTAGTTTTAGCTTTTAGGACTCCTAGGTTAAATATTTTTTAAGTATTATGCTTACAATACTAATTAAAGAATTAATAATGTTTTTAAAAAAATATTTAAAATATATTAAAAATATGATAAAAGGCATTATTAATATTTTTTAGTATAATTTCTATTCACAACTGGTAGGGGGAAAATATGTTAGGAATTAATAAGAAATCATTTTGAGTATAACTTTTAAAAACTATAAAGTTAACTAGTACTATATAATAATATATGCTGGAAGATAATGTACGTGTTTTTAAACTAATTTCATTTTTTAATACAAGAATTCTATTTTTAATTTGTTTATCTAGTTTGTAAAGATATGAGTTATACCTTTTTAAAGAAAGAATTTGAATCTTGCTATTAGATGTGAATATTTCATTAGTAAGTAACTGCTAAATATAATTATTTATCAAACCTTGAGGTATTTGTTTTGTCCTAATTTTAGTGATGCACTTTCTAATTTTATTTTGAGTAAACTCCCATTTTGGTCAATAATTTTTTGAAACATTGTTATAGTAGTCTTTTTAATTAGAAAAATATAAACAAATGAATAAAATTTGTTAGTCACATGAGTTTAACCCTTAAACTCTCATTTTCGACCACAAAGTTAACTTTATAATTCCTTATAATGTAATTTTTTTTATAAGAATCACTTAAATTTATTGAGTTTTGAAGAGTGTAACATGAGTTTGAGTCTAACTCAATCCTACAAAATTGACTTTTAAGACAATGATTGTTCTTTACTTATAAGATGACATTAAAGTCTATCCTAGATCCATTGATGGACCTACTTATAAGGTGTTTATCATGCTCTAGGCGAGTAACCTTGAGCGTGAAGGGAAATGTTGGAAAGCCGTCTTGATTCTTGTCACTCCTAGGTAGTTGTGGGCAAAAAAAGTGTGTAGAAGTATCGTATTATGACTAGTAGCTGTGAGCAAAAAGGGGTATGTTGAAGTTTCACGTTGATTAAAGATAGTGACGAAATAAAATATATAAGAGAGAAATAATTTTCACCTTATAAGTCAATTTTGTAGGATTGAGTCAAGTCCAAATCCACATTGTTACAAGTAGAAAATGGATAAACTTGTTTATCCTTTTTATACATATAAACAACTTGTTTCTACCAATAAATTGTTAGTGGAGTGTTACTGGGTCCAGTCCTCTTAAGTAAGATATTGAATTTGAGCTTAGTAGATGGAAAAGACATTGGGAAGTGAGATCCTAACTAAGGTGACCAATCAGGTTTCTTAATAAAGATTAATTATCGATAAAATTGATAAATGTTATGTACTAATAACATAGTAGTAAAAAAAGAAACAACTCATTTCTAGGTGCATTACTAGGAGATAATATGAGTCTTATTAATTGTATCCTACCAATATCTTTATACATATAAAGCTGGGATCTTCTCCTAGGAATTCTCCACATGATAAAGGATGTTAAATCAAATAGAATCTTCTCCAAGGAAATATCCCCATATTAAAGGAAGTTAAATCAAATTTAATGAAGTTTTTTGAATGGAATCAAATCAAATTAATTGTTATTTTTTAATTTGATTTAAATTTATTTAATGTCAAAATTCTCCATAAAAATCTTTCCATTATTATGAAGTCTTTTAAAAAGGAAACAAATATAGTTAATTGTTGCTTTGAATTGTTTTAAAAAAATTTAATATCGATATTCTCTTTAAAAATATACCTATTATTATCAAGCTTTACAAATGGAATCAAATAGAATTAATTGTTGTTTTGGTTTTATTTAAATTTTTTTAATTTAGCTTTAAATGCAATTTGGTCCATCTATTTATGAAAATCCCCAATTTTGAACCCCTATTTTAAAATAGAGACATTTAGTCCTTTACTTTTGTAAAATCTTTAATTTTGGTCCTTTCTTGAAAATGAAAATATTGATTGTTGAGAGATTAACATTGACTATGACATAAATTAAACAAATTATTTAGTGTCACATCACTAAATTTGGGCCATATCAAGTTAATTTCTTACATATCAACACATTTTGAATTTGATGGAGGACATGTGTAAAAGAGATGATCCATTGTTGTTGAGCAAGGTTTCGAATGAGTTTGACAAGAGGATGGTGTGGATTCCATGTACTATTGCCTTTATTGATGAGATATTAGGCCATTGCAGAATCTGATTCGCATATCACATAACGATAACCTTCCTCCCAAGCTTTGCAAAGTCCATGATATACCGTAAACAATTCTGACCTAAGACTAGTGGTAGTGCCACAACTTCTTGAAAAGGCTGTGAGTAAATTTCCACAATGATATCTGATAATGCCACCATATCCTAACACCCTCGAGATTCCAAGAGATGAACCATTAGTATTTAACTTGACAAAAGGAAATGTTGGAGGTGTCCATTTGAAAAGTCTTGACGGTTTACCATGAGATGGCTTGTGAAGATAGTTAACTATGTTTGTACATAAGGTGTGAGTTTGGCTAATGATGTTTTAAGTTGTCCACCTTTTGTCTTGATAAACAAGAGTATTCCTGCTCTTCCAAAGTGTCCAGCATGTGACAACAAAAAGAATCCTGTGTGAGTTGCTAAGGTTGTTAAGAAGCCAATTGACCATGTGTCAGTGTAGAAGTGTGGGTCTGCATCCATGTTGAGTTGATGCCATTCTTCTTTGGAATAATGACAGTCTCATAAGAGATGAAGAATGGTTTCCATCCCTTGCACACACTTGTTGCAAGAAGAAACAGAAGACATGTGTCTAAAGACATGAAAATGGTTAGTGGGGAGGCTTCCTTGAAATGTAAGCCAAAAAAAGTGTTTGATATTTTTAGGCACTTTCATCTTTTAGACTGAGGACTAATTCCCAAAGTGGTTGGGAGGCAATGGATTCACGGAAATAAGTCACTTGTAAATAGATGATGCAAAATACAAGTCATCTTAGAAATGCCCCAAATAATGAAATTCTTCATATCAACATTAAGGATCATACTTTGAATTTCCTTTTGTGTTTCCAGGGGAATAGGTGTCACCAACCTCTCAAAGTGTCATACTCCATCCTAATATAAGTCACAAACTTCCAAGTGGATATTATTGATGAAAATGAATGGAACCAAGTGGCAAAGATAATCATCATTGAGCCATTTATCATACCAAAATGAAATGTCTCTTCTCCCCAATCTAAAGTGAAACCCCATAGTTAGATGCTTCATGACCTTTAATATAGAATTCCAAGTATATGAGGCACCATCCAAGGTAGAAGAAGTTAAAATGGACTCGTCATTCAGGTACTTAAATGCAAGCATTTGACCCATAGTTTTTGTTTCTCATGCATAAAATTCCAGGTGTGTTTTCCCAGGAGAGAAATATTTACCATGTGTGCTGGATGGATATTAAGGCCTCCTTAGTGCCTTAGGTGAGACACAATGCTTCTATTGACACAATGAGAATGATTGCCACCCCAAACAAATTTACAAATTGTAGAATCAATTTTTTCACATATTCCTTCTGGTACCCAAATGTTTTGCATGGTGTATATAGACATAGATGTTAGGACAGATTGAGCTAATATAACTCACCCTACTCTACTCAACAAATTCATCTTCCATCCGACCAATCTAGAATTGATTCAATCCAAGATGTAGTCGAAATTACTATTTTTCACCCTTCCAGAAAGCATAGGAAACCCCAAGTACTTCCTTATTTGTCTTGTGTGCTGAAAAGTGGAGATAGAAGTAAACTTATCAATTTTCACATGAGACATATTATTAGAAGTCATAAACCTGGACTTCTGGAGATTCACTTTGAGGCCACAAGCTTTACAAAAGTTATCTAGAACTTCCTTCACCAAATTGACTTGGGAAGATTTGGATTCAGTGAAAAGAATACAATCATCTGCAAAGAAAAGATGGGATATCGAAGGAAAATTTTTGTTCACTCTAACAGGCAACCAATTTTTTTCATCCACTTTTTGGTGAATAAGGATAGACAATTTCTCCATGCATAGAACAAACAAATAAGGAGACATTGTATAATAACCCTGAGCACTGGCGCGAGCAGCGGCGCCGATAACCTGGTTTTCTACAGAATTTCATCTGCAGAAACCAGTGCAGGGGTGTGGCGCGATTCGCGCCGGTTTGGCGCGATCAGCGCCATAGTGTTTGGAGTATGGCGCGAGTAGCGCCAAGGTGGCATGAGTGGCGCCACAGGCTCTGGAGTTTGGCGCGGATAGCGGCGGGTTGGCGCGAGTGGCGCCATGGTCCCTGGAGTCTGGCGCGATCAGCGCCAGAGTGGCGCGATTGGCACCAAAGTCTCTGGACTTCCACGCGGTTGGCGTGAGAGTGGCGCGGATGGCGCCACGGCCACCGCCATTGTGGCGCGGTTGGTGCCAGAGGTGGCGCGGGTCGCGCCAGACCTCTGGCAGGCCACCTATATAAAGGCAAAATGCGATTTTCAGAGGAAAAATCACTGTTCCTCTTCCTCCCTAAGCCTAGACCACCATTGATGCACCTTAGGAGCTTCATATCTTCATTATAAGCCACTAAAATACCTCCTAATCACTTCTAAGCTTGACTAGAACCAATTAGAAGCTAAATTTCAGCCTAACTCCCTAGAGAACCCCAACCCTTGAGTTCTTGAGAGAGAGCTGATCTTCGGAGAGAAAAGAAGCTGGTTCAAGGACGTTAGAGCTAGGAGAAAGACTTCTCCGACCTTTATTGATGGTATTGAGGTAAGAAACTCATGTCCTGACCGTTTGATTCTTAGAATGGGGATTGGGTGAATAGTAGCCAAGTGATGATAGGGTTGAAATTAGGCTTAGGTTCTTTAGAAAAGTGTAGTCAGGAGGTTGTTCTGAGTAATATGGAACTTTGAAACTGAAATTGTGATGAAGTTTGGGTCTGGCTCTGGAGGGGAAGGAAGTGTGTGTGAATGGGAGGTATTATGGCCTGAATTAATATACATACTTTTACAAAAGATATCCATAAGGCCAAATAAACGGTAAAAACATGATAATATTCTTGTTTTGGCTGAGTTGAACCAATGTTGGTTCTTGACTTTGATTAAGCCTGATAATGAGTTGTACAGAGTTTTAAAGAAACTCTGAGGCCTTAGTTAGACTGAGGCAGACCATTGAAGGTCAAGGCATGGCCTAGTGGAAGCTGGGCTAATATGAACCTTAAGTTAGAAGACATGAACTGATGGAGAAAGGAAGAGCAATTCCTTTCATATAAACAGTTGAAAACCGTTACTGATGCTTTGATTCGTGCCTATTGTAGGGCGTGAAGTGCATATTGCTGGTAGAGATCACCACGAGACTAGGAGAGCTAATTCTGAGCAGAAACCAGGTAAGCTCAGTGTTCTTGGGGATTGTTTCCCTGCTTGTGTTTACTACACCCATCTTGGGTGTTTGTTTGAGATATCTTGTATGCTGATGCTTTATGATGATATGATATTGAATGACGTACCTGATATTGATGAAATGGTTTGATGATTTCTAGCAATTGAGTGCTAGTTCAACCCTGAGATAGGGTATATGTATATTGGTTAAATTGAGATAGTATATGATGTGTTGATTCTGATGAAGGCTTGAGTACACTAGTATATTATATGCTTGTATGGATTCTGTTATGAGATGATTGTGATGTGATTGCATGAAATCTACTGGCCAGTAGACTGAGGAACTATGGACCCCTTTGGGAATGTACCCACTCGGTGGATGATCTCCCTCGGGATAATCCATAGGCGTCCATGTAAACCCTGAATAGACGTACCCACTCGGTGGATGATCCTATTCAGGTATTGGGCGACAAGTCCTGAGTAGATGTACCCACTCGGTGGATGATCCTATTCAGGAACTCAGATGGAAGTCCTGAGAGAACGTACCCACTCGGTGGATTATCTCTCTCAGGCACTGTGTATTGTTTGCTTATGCTTGAGTTGGAATTGCCATATGCATACAGATGGTTTATGTGAGCCGTGAAGGCTAATTGTATGATGCTATTTTAATATGATATGATTTCTGTTATGCTAAAATATATATATATATATATATATAGATATTTCTATATACTGAAAAGTGAACCAGGGAGAGGGAAACCTCGGAGAACCCTGAGTTTACTGGGATGATTATCTCACCCCTGTTTGGGGCTCATATTGCAGGAGCTGAGACTGAAGTCACTGAGAGATCCCAAGGCAAAAGGCCTGAGCTGGGATAGTGTGGTAGAGAACCCTAAGCTTAGAAGACCGAGCTTGTTGGCTCACATTTTGTTTATTTTGGCTGTATTTTGATACCTAGGGAAAATTTGTATAGTTTTGAGAATTATGTATCTTGTAAAGGACAAAGATTCATCATATATGTATATAATGTGTATTTATATCAGATTCAGGCTTCCTTTATTGTTTTGTTTTCCATGCTTGATGCGTTATCCTGATATTGTAATAATGTTAATACGCCGGGTGCACACGGGTGTTACACATTGGGCCTCCTTGTCTCAGTCCTCTACTTATGGCAAAGGATTCCAACTTCTCACTATTCCATTTCAAAGTTGAGGAGGTGGAAGTGGTGCAATTCATGATGAGATTGACATTATGGGGTGAAAATCCAAAATAAGTGAAAGTAAGTATGAGAGAGTTCCAATCAACTCTATCATGGGCTTTTTCAAAATCAATCTTGAACATAACATAGCCTTTTTTCCCCTTATTCTTCGTGGGCATAAAATGAACAATTTCTTGAATAATCAGAGCATTATCACAAGTACCTCTTTTGGGGATGAAGCTACTTTGGAGAAGGCCAATGATGCTGTCCAAATGAGGTCTAATCTTGTTCACCAAAATCTTTGAAATGGTTTTAAATAAAACATTGAAAGGCTAATAGGTCTAAAATCATTAAAAGTGAGGGGGCATCAATTTTTGAAATAGGAACAATAAGGGTTTCTACTTGTGTCAGATTAACAACACTAGAGACAAAAGCAGAGGCAACCATTTCCCACACATCATTTGCCACTAAATCCCATAATCTCTTAAAGAACACTGGCTGGAACGGTCAACACCTAGCTGGAATGGTTAACATCCTCCATGGAAATAGGTTGAATCAAAGATTGATAGAAATCATGATTTACCTGGGGAATGCAGAGAAGCTTAAGACTCTCATGATGACAAGTCTAGGAAGATTGAAAAGATTCTTGAAGAAGGTTTGGGCTTTTCTTTTCAAAGTTTCTTCATCAGTGCACCAAAATCCATCTATATTGAGGCCAAATATATTTTTTTTCCTCATTCTCCTAATCACTATCATATTGTGGAAAAAATTGATATTTTTATTTCCAAATTTTATCCATTTCTATCTAGACTTCTGGTACCATAAAATCTGTTCTTGGTGTGAGACTTGGCTGTATAGTGCTTGAAGTTTCTTCTCAAGTAATATATACTATAATTTTCATTTGTTAACAAATTTTTGGCCCCTATTGATCTATTATTCCAAAGATTTAATTATTTAATACTCTTATATATATATATATATATATATATATATAAAGTTAGGATCTTCTCCCAAGAATTCTCCACACATTAAAGGGTGTTAAATCAAATAGAATCTTTTATAAACATTTTGTAAACATTTTTGCGATCTAAATTCAATCATTCTTTGTAACGTAATCAATGCATGCAATTATAATATTAACTTTATCATGTGAGATATATACAAAACACTTTCATAGTCAATATGAAATTATCAATGCTAAAAGATCAAATTAAATCATAATAAATTCTCCTAAACCAATTCCAATAATCATCATTAACCAAATCTCGTAAAGGAAACGTTAACAAAACATGAAAAATCAACAATATAATGACAACGTTCTTAGTCTTATCATTAATGATTAAAAAAAAACATGGATAACCAATCTCATAACACTATTAATTCGACTGGCAAAATAAACACATACATACAACACGATTTTAGTCAATATTAAATTATCAACGTTAGCATATCAAATTAAATCCTAATGAATTCTCCTAATTCAGTTTCAATAATTATCATCATTAAATTCATTAGACTTATATACTATTTTTATGAATTTATCATACTAGAAATATGTGCAAAACACGAATAAACCAACTAGTTTAATATAACTAATAAAGTTTATAATACAATAATGATTGTTAGTGAGAGTTGAAATTGGGATGTTAAAAATGTTTTTTTACAGACTATAATATTCTTTATTTTCTTCCTAAGTTAAACTTTCTTCCGAAAATGTTTAAGGAGTGCATATCCATCCATAAATGAGATATAATACACATAAAATAATTCATGCAATATCATTTTTCTTCATGTTACAATATGATTGAATATTACTCCTTATGCTAGGGCCCTAGGGAAGGGTCCTAAGATATCCATTCCGCAAATTGTGAATGACCATGAAGAAGTGATGGGATGGAGCTTTTCGACGGGCCGATGGATCAGGTTTTCTTACTTTTGACATTGAAGGCATTTCTTAAAAAAAATTAGCAATTTGTTCTCAAGGTTAGTCAATAGTATTTGACCCTTATTACACGTGTTGTCATTGACCCCCCCCCCCCCCCCACCCCCGAGTGCATGCAAAAAATGCCTTAGTGAAGTTTTCTGGTGACATAGTTTGCTTGCTCCTTGTTAAGACATTTGAGAAATGGTGAGGAGAAACACTACTGATATAGTCGTTGGCTATCATGATGTACCTTGCAGCTTAAGTTCTCAACTATTTGGCCTTCTCCATGTTTGTCAAAAGTGTGCCTTTGAGCAAGGATTCTACAATTTCGATTTTCCAGCTTTCAGGCTCTTCTATTTGAACACACTGGAACAAGGAGAGTGTATAGTATGAAAGTTTTCAACTGCCTAGGTCTAGGTTGTAATGCCCTTTGTTAAAATAACAACCCGTAATAGAATATACCAAAAAGAATATGAAATATCAAAATTATAATAATATGAAAATACCTCGTGTATAATAAAATAATTTAAATAAATGAGTTTTTACAAAAAAAAATGTTATCCTCAAAACATGGACATATAAACTAAATGAACGCTAAAAATATAACAAAAGTAACTACATCTAGCGTCTTATTCTGAAGTACTAACCAAGCTAAAATAAATGTAACTAAGAAAACTATGTCTTGAAGTTTCCTCAAACTCAGTAACTTCTTTCTCGTGCTCTAAAAATAACACTTATAATGAGATGATAGTCCAGTGAATAAAAAAACTAACAGGAGTTCGTAAATAGTATTGTTCTTAGTTGGTGTGGTAATTTGGAAAAATCAACCATGATATCCACATTGAATTTAAAATAAGATTATATACGTATATATTTACAAACCAATAAAAATCATATTAAAACAATCACCATTCATGAAATTTTGAATAAATAAAATATTTAAATAAACGAAAAGACCTCAATGCATCTAAATAAATATAATAGACACAACTTAGTAATTCCCAGAATCACAATATTCAATTCTTTGGTTCTTGGAGCTAGTGTAGATATATGATTCTTTAAAGGGTCTATGAGCTCATAATTCATGCAATGACATTCCACTATCTTCCCCATCATAGATGGAGGTATCTAGAATCTCTTTCTCATTCCAAATGGGGGTATCTATAAAAAAAATATCATTCTTATCCCAAAAGGAGATATCTAAAATTATAATCTCATAATAAAATGTACATCATCATCCCTTCCCAAAAGGTGATGGTCAACTCACAAAATTACAAGAATACCAGTCTAAAAATAACTACCAACAAACTCTCTAATTTCATGCATCCAATAATAATTCTCAAAATCACACCACAACAATAATAGAATCAACTAATACATGTATAACAACAATTATATATGTAATATAATAACTAAGACATATAATATTTACAATGGTTGGAACATAACACACATACGTACAAGTTGGTCTTGATCCTAAAGGTTAAATTATATATTCATCAATTCAATGATAAAGCCCTTTAGATAATGTTGAGGGTCCTTTATTTGATAAACCTTGTTAATTTGTTCTGATGCGATCTTGAAATCGCTTCAGCATCTGACTCTTTAAGCTTCTACTTCCCTAGCTAGTCTTAGACCTGCTAATAATGCTTCATACTCGGCTTGGTTGCAAGTGGCTTTAAATTCGAAATGTAGTGATTGTGAGAGAGCTACATTATTCGACCCTTCCAAGATGACTCTCGCTCCACTTCCATGCTGATTGGACGAACAATCCACATGTAAAGTCCACCACTCATCTTGGAACTAAGGTTGTGGTGGGTGAAATTCATTTACAAATTATGCCAAACTTTGGGCCCAAATGGTGCCTCTTGGTTCATAATGGATCTCCTAGTTTGACAACTCAATGGACCAAGCCATCATCCTCCTGGCTAACTCATGCTTTTGCAACACTTTAGCTTTGGGGCAACTAGTTCGGACGATAATCTTGTGGCTTTGGAAATAGTATCAAAGATGCCTAGCAATATTGACCAATGCTAATGCCACTTTTTCCATTATCTGATATCGATTTTATGGATCTTGTAACACTCAGCTAACAAAGTATATTAGTCTTAACTCATTGTTTTCCTCTTGGACAACGACTGCACTTATGGCTTCAGTGGAGATTGAGAGGTATACTATAAGTCTCTTGCTAGTGCTAGATTTTGAAAGCACTAGAGGGGTTACAAGTGTAACCTTCAATTGCCAAAAGGTTTCATCACACTCATTGTTTCATTTGAAGTTTTTTTTTTTCTTTTAAGAAGATTCATGATCAGTTTGACCCTCTCAGCGATCCTTGACAAGAATCTAGATAATGAGGCTATTATACTAGCCAACCTTTGTGCTTCTTTCATGTTCCTAGGACTGCTCATCTTCAGAATGGCTTGACATTTGTTAGAATTTGTATGTATTCCTTTGTGTGTCAGCATAAAGCCTAAGAACTTCCCTCCTTCTACCACAAAGACATATTTCTCAGGGTTTAGCCTCATGTTGTGTTTCTAGAGTTGTCTGAACACTTCCTCTAGATCCTTGATATTCTTTGACAACTTGTCAGACTTGACGACCATGTCATCCACAAATACTTGCAGATTTCTCCCCAACAGTGCATCAAAAACCTTATCCATTAGTCGTTGATATGTGGCTCCAACATTTTTTCAATCTGAATGGCACAACTTTGTAACAATAGTTTTCTGATTTGGTGATAAAAGTAGTTTTATCTTCGTCTGCCAAGTCCATCCCGATTTGGTTGTAGCCTGAATAAGCATCAAGGAAACTCATCATTCTGTGTCCCGCTGCCCCATCTACTAGGTGATCGATGTTGGGGGAAAAGGTATTCATCCTTTGGACAAGCTCAATTCGTTGGTATAGTTAGTGCACGTCCTTCATTTACCATTCGATTTCTTAAATGTAAGGTCAAGATTAAATATTTTAAATTCAAATTAAAAACTCATTTAATCATAAAATTTTTATAAGAATTATCAAACAAAAACTCAAATATCTTAAAGATTTAAGTTATATCAAGATCGTTACCACAACCATAATCACCACTACCATGATCACCAACTACAGCGACGAAGACAATAGCAACGATCATGTTGGTGGTGACGGTGGCAGCAAAGACGATCACGTTGGTGTATATATCATATTTAATTGAAGTTATTAATTTAACATTTATATAAATATATAAGTAATTAATATATAAATATTTAATATTTTCTTGTTTAGTATTAATTATTATATTTTTAATTTATAGTATTAATTAGTATATTTATTAAATTAATTCTATAATTTTATATAAATATATATTGATTATAAATATAATTTATATTTTAACTAGAATTTTATATTTTAATTTGTTGATTAGAATCTTTAAAACATTAGTATTTCAATCATGGATCTGAATTCTCACAAGTAAAAAAAAAAAAAAACGCACATTCACGTAGTCAAATGATAAAAATCGTTAAATTTTCATCTGACAATTAATAAATTATTTTAATAAATACAATTTAAAAATACTTTTAAAATACCGATGGTCTTTACATATCTCCGATTGCGTTAGTGTATGACAATCCTAATCCGAAAAAATGTTAAGAACAGTATAAAACGGTTGACTAGTGAGTAGTGATAATGATATTCATTATTCATTTTACTAGTGTTAGGACGTTCAGTCAACCACCTCATTACACGGTATTTCCATCACCCATTTTTTATTTTAAAAAAGGGGTTAGGACTTGGGGTGATGGAGTGGCATGAAAGCATTCGCATCCACGGAGCGTGAAGTCCAACGTGCTTGACACTGCGTGCACAAGAGAGAAAGAGAGAGTCCAAAACAAAACCCAAAAAATTTGAAATAACCCTCTCAGTCTCACGCACTCTTCTTCGTCTCCCACTCCACCACTTCGTAACTCCCCAACCTCACCACCAACCTACGCGCCGAGATCTAAACCACCGAACATTCTCGAACCCTCCCAGATCGAACAAGTTCGTGTTTGTTCTTCTCTCCCTTTTCCTTCCATACCATTTCTCATTTTTCACTTTCTTATTTCCTTTTTCTTTTGTTTTTTGGTTAGGGGCGAGAGTGATGGGGGATGAGAAAGGTGAGAAGAAAGAAACTAGTCCCAGTGTCAGTGCGGGGAACGATAAGAAGAACGAGAAAAAGAAGAAAGGGTTTATTTCGCGAATTTGGAACGCGATATTCAGGTCCAACCGCGACGATTTTGAGAAGAGGCTTCAGTATATTTCCAAAGAGGAAAACGC
>PYAF01001316.1:236746-259230 GCA_007407185.1 Glycine tomentella | reverse complement strand
TTTTTTGGTTAGGGGCGAGAGTGATGGGGGATGAGAAAGGTGAGAAGAAAGAAACTAGTCCCAGTGTCAGTGCGGGGAACGATAAGAAGAACGAGAAAAAGAAGAAAGGGTTTATTTCGCGAATTTGGAACGCGATATTCAGGTCCAACCGCGACGATTTTGAGAAGAGGCTTCAGTATATTTCCAAAGAGGAAAACGCGGTTGTGACTAGAATGAGCAACAGATCTCGCTCTTGGAGGCGAACCTCTCGCCAACTTATTCTATTCTCCGTTTTATTTGAGGTACCTACATCAATTTTACCTTATCTTTTTATTCTTCTATTGGAAATGAGTTTTGCTTTTCTCTCTTCACTTGTCTCTGAGGGTGGATGTAAGGTTTTAATTTGCGGTAGCGGTCGCCGAGTCTCTGAAAATCTTGACATTGTGAAAATTTGTGGCCGCAATTGCGGTGGCGATGTGGTTTCGAAGACTTCAAAACCTTGATGTTGTGGAGACTTCGAAAATCCTGATGTTGTGGCTGAAATTTGTTGTCTCCCTAGATTGGAGAATTTAAGAAATTGTGTCTGCAATCCTGATCTTTAAAGACAGGACAGTTTAAAACCTTAGATATTTGAAAGAATTAAGCATAGGTTCATTTATGTGCTATAAAGAAATGAGCATCTTATGTCATTGGTTTTTTGAAATATTTTTGTCGTGGGTTTTAGTCCCCTGATGATATTAAGGGTTGTTGGTTGGATCTTAGGAGGACTTTTTTTTTTTTTTTTTTTTTTTTTTTTTTTTTTTTTTTTTTTTTTTTTTTTTTTTTTTTTTTTTTTTTTTTTTTTTTTTTTTTTTTTTTTCCTTTTAAAGGATTGGTATTTGGAGGAATTGGGGTTAAAAAAAGTTATTTGTGTTTGGGAATGATGTTTGCCATTCTGGGAATGCTGTTTAAAAGTTAGTTTAGGAGAACTGATTTTGTTTGGATGGGAAAGTAGAACCACTTTTGGAATGTAAATGTAGACGTGGTTTTGATTATGCCGTAGGATCTTTGAGAAGAAATGAAATAAATCTTTTGAGGAGTGTGTGATAATGTTTCCCTTTTGTTGAATGACAATGGAGGGTTTACTTGAATTTTAAATTTCTCCTCTGACAAATTAATATATTCTTGTTGACTATTGAGGGTGTTTTTATAAATGGATTTTGCTTAAAATGGTTTCAACTTTCAGGTCATTGCTGTAGGATATGCTATTATGACAACAAGATCAATGCATATGAATTGGAAAATGAGGGCAATCCGAGTTTTGCCAATGTTTCTTTTGCCTGCCTTGTCATCAGCTACATATACTGCATTTGTCAGCTTCACCAGGATGTGTAAGTGTCCAAGCTCAAAAGGTTTACAATCAACATGGAAGCTAGTTTATTTATTTATTTCGTTTTGTAAGTTGGAGCGTCATATATTTATCTGTTCTAGGCCAAGAGAAACTTTGTCTTCTGGACTTTATTTTCAAATTTGAGATTTTCAATTGTTTTGTCCTCCTATTTTTGAATTTGTTTATGAGTTCTGATTCCATAACTTATTAACAACTTCTTAGTGGGAGTGGAAAAGTCTATATTTTAGTATTATGATGAAACACTCATTGGCTCTCCTACTCCTCAGTCCTCCGTTTCAACTGGTAGAGAAAACAACAATCCTCCCATTGTTATCTCTCCTCCAACCGGCAGAGCAAACACCCATCCTAATCCTCAATCCTCTTGTCCAACTGCTTCAGCTGGCGGAGGAAACATTCCCACTACTCAGTCTTCCCGATTTCTTGTTTCCTGCATGGATAACCATTACTAAATTCCTGGAGTTAGAGATGGCACCTTGCTCACCGTGATCGCACACATACATGAAACTCATGAGGAAATGTCATTTGAGTAGGAAAAACCACGAAGGGCCCTCTTGAGAAAGCCTACGATGAAATCGAGTTCAAACGAATTTTGGAAGTTTTTCAAGTGTTGGGATTGGATTGTCTCGGAGGGTCAAGACACATTTATAATGATGGTTAGATGGTGGTTTTGAAGATACATGGTCATTGGATGACTAATAGATATGCAAACCACTATATTCCCAATGACAATCAGTTTGAACTTGAACATGCAGAAGATTTATTTGCACGATTCTTTGTTTTTGGTATCCACAATACTTGGGAGTACGCAAAGTTTTGTCGGACAATAGGAAAGATTTGTCAGATTGGGATGTTGTTGTTTCTTCAAGTCAGATCCTTTTGGAGTTCTACAAGATGTTAGAAGTTGACATGACACGAGAAAGAGTTGAACATAGCCTATTGTAAATGAGCTTTAAAATATCATCCCTTTTGATACCAAGAAGAAAACGAAACGAGCTCAAGCTGAATCTATTTTTCGAAAAATTTCCCAAGCATGTAAGGTAATTACCTCAATATATCGTATTAAGGTTGACACCTTAATTCTACACATGCTGGAAGCATATATAACATCCCATGAGCAAACACCCATCCTACTCCTTAGGCTTCCTGTTCCCTGCACGAATAACTATTACAAAATTCTTGGAGTCAGAGATGACACCTCGCTCACCATGATCAAGCACGCATACATTAAACTCACGAGGAAATGACATCCGAGTAGGAAAACAAGGGCCCTCTTGAAAAAGCCTATGATGAAATCGAGTTCAAACGAATTTCGGATGCTTTTCAAGTGTTGGGCTTGGATTCTCCCAAGGGTCAAGATACATTTATAATGATGGTGGGATGTTGGTTTTGAAGACGTGATCCTTGGAAGCCAAACAGATAAGCAGACCACAATATTTTGTATTAAGGATGACACCTTAATTCCACACATGCCGATAACATATATAACATCCCATGAGCAATTCAGGTTGACATTAACTTATATGCTTGGGAAATTCTTTGAAAATTAGATTCGGCTTGAGATTGTTCCATTTTCTTCTCGGTGCCAAGCAGGATGATATTTTAAAGTTTGTTTACAATAAGCTATGTTTAACTCTTTCTTGTCCACATTTATGTCAACTTCTAACATCTTATTGAACTTCAAAAGGATCCGGCATGAAGAACCACTGACATCCCAATCTAACAAATCTTTTCCGTTGTCCGACAAAGCTTCATGTACTCCCAAGTATTGTGGGTACCAAAAATAAAGAATCAGGCAAATGCATCTTCCGTGTGTTCAATTTCAAATTGATAGTCATCGGGAATATTGTGGTATGCATATTTGTTTGTCTTCCAAGGATTATGTGTCTTCTAAACCAACATCCCACCATCATTATAAATGTTTTTTTTTTTTTTTTGATCGGCCAATGTTAGTTGTTAAATATTAGTTTTTTTTGTTAGTGGAGAGATTCGAACCCACGACCTCTCCCTCCTTCCCTTCCTTCCATTCTTTTCCTTTTACCACCCAACTACCATCATTATAAATGTGATTGACCCTTCGGGAAAATCTAACCCCATCACTTGAAAAGCTTCCGAAATCTGTTTGAACTCGATTTCATTGTAGGCTTTTTCAAGAGGGCCCTCACTCAGATGTCATTCCCTCACGAGTTTAATGTATGCGTGCTTGATCATGACGAGTGAGGCACCATCTCTGATGCCAAGAATCTTGTAATAGTTATCTGTGCAAGGAACAGGAGCAATAGAAGTGTTTTCCTTTACCAGTTGGATTGAGGAGTAGGATGGGTGTTTGCTCATGGAATGTTATATATGTTGCCAACATGTGTATAATTAAGGTGTCAAACTTAATACAATATATTGTGGTCATTAAATTATATGCTTGGGAAATTCTTCGAAAATAGGTTCAGCTTGAGCTCTTTTTGTTTTCTTCTCTTGGTGTCAAACAAGATAATATTTTAAAGCCCGTTTATAGTAGGCTATGTTCAACTATTTCTCTTCCACATTCATGTCAAATTTTAACATCTTGCAGAACTCCGAAAGGATCCGGTGTGAAGAACCAGCGGCATCCCAATCTAACAAATCTTTCCTGTTGTCCGACAAAACTTCATGTACTCCCAAGTATTGTGGGTACCAAAAACAAAGGATCGGAAATACATCTTCTGCGTGTTCAAGTTCGAACTGATTGTCATCGGGAATATTGTGGTTTGTGTATCTGTTCATTTTCCAAGGACTACGTGTCTTCAAAACCAATATCTCACCATCATTATAAATGTGTCTTGACCCTTCGAGAGAGTTCAACCCCAACAATTTAATAGCTTCCAAAATCTGTTTGAACTCTATTTCATCGTAGGTTTTTTCAAGAGGGTCCTTACTCTTTTTCCTACTCAGATGTCATTTTTTCACGAGCTTAATGTATGCGTGCTTGATCATGGTGAGTGAGGCGGCATCTTTGACTCCAAGGATCTTGTAATAGTTATTCGTGCAGGGAACATGAAAGCAGAAAGACTGAGGAGTAATAGTGTTTCCTTTGCTAGTTGGACTGAAGGGGACTGAGGAGTAGGATGGGTGTTTCCTTTGCTAGTTAGGGGAGAGATAATAATGGGAGGATTGGTGTTTCCTCTAACAATTGAACCAGATGATTGAGTAGGAGAGCCAACAATCGAAGGATGAGTGTTTCCTCTGTCAATTTGACAAGAGCCAACAACCTGAGGATGAGTGTTTCCTCTGATAAATGGACGTTTTTTATTAAAAAAATGTTGTCCATGCATCAAATCAATTGCTCCAGTGTAATTTTGCTGCAAATGCTTGATTTTAACATTACATTCATTAGAAGTACAAGGTCCTAGAGGTCTTGCAATCTTGTACAAAAACATTTATTAAAAATGTGGTACCTTAGTCATAAGTTTGAAAAAATCATTCACAACCCCAGTGATAAGCTAGAATTTAGAGTTTGATATGCCGAGTGCAAAAATAATTTTATTTAATTTTAAATATAAAATTGTGGTTTTATAGGTGATCGCAGGGACCAGAAAATTCTTGAAAGTCTTAGAGCTGAAAGGAAGGCAAAAATTGATGAGCTCAAAGAGAAGACAAATTATTACATTACTCAACAACTCATTCAGGTAATTGTTTAAAGTGAGTATTATTACAGGATTTTCAATATCACCTTCGTTCCTTCTCATTTAGAGCAGACAAAATATACTTGGGTTGTATTGATCTGTTCATGCTACTCAATGACAAAACCTTAAGGTATCATTTGGTGCATTGTATAAAGTAGATCTTAAGTGTAAGTAGATTCCATTTTTACTAGGTGTGTGCACTGTTATTAAAATCGCGATCTGGATCGTGAAATAGCACGATTTTACGATCCTTCCGGCGGCAAGCGATCTGGATCGGGGGTGGGATCGTCGGGGAGCAGGATTGTAGTGGAATCGCTAGTAGGAACGTGAGATTGTGGGATCTGCGATCCCCAGCGATCCAAGCTCGACGACCAAACCAAAGTTTAAAAACCTAAAATCTGACCTTCGTTTCCAAAAAGTTGAGCGACCTTGCCTTGTCGCTGCTGCGTCGCGACCCAGCGACCTTGCTGACGACCGGCCCTGCGCTACCCAGCTGCTGTCTGTGCACTGATGACTCCTCTGCGCGACCCAACTTCCCTGTGCCGTCGTCCTCCTCTGCGCTACTAGCTGCCCTGCGCCGTCGACCTCCTCTGCGTGACCCAGCTACCCTGCCGACGAAGAAGAACGTGATGGCCATGAAGAGGAAGAACGCGATCTTGAGCTCACCATTGCTGGAGAAAGAAAAACAGCGAAGCAGTATACGAAGAGAAGGAGAAAAAAATAATATATGCTAGGTTTTACTTATTTGGGCCTAATTTGCTTTTTGTACCCACGTTTTTTCTTTTTGCAGTTTCATATATTTTTGAAATGGGCTTTTGAGTTTTAATTTAGGTAGTTGCTATTTACAGTCTTTCCGTACCCACTTTTTTCTTTCTGCAGTTTCATAGTAGGATCTCGATCCGATTTTACGATCCTTGATTTACGATCTTCTATCCCCCCTTCCGATCCTAGGTAAAATCTCGATTTTAACAACCTTGGGTGTGTGCACCTAAGTAGTCAAATCTAGTCAAACATTTTGATTCCCTTATAATCACTCCTCCAACACTTGATATCACCTAATAAGAAAAAAAATTGGCCTCCTTCTGCCACCAACCTCTTCCAATGCCACTACCACTTACACAACTAATTATCAGATACAATACAACATACTGTATGAGCCTTCAAGAAATAAAGAGCCTGAAGGGCTTTTTATAATCCAAACGTAATAAAAATCCTAATCATACAAAAACTCCCAAAATGAAATCTTATGAAGATAAGATAAATATCTCTATTGCAAAAGTAGAAAGACAGTTATTCCTCAAAGTAACACATAATTAATAATATTTTTATGTCACCCTCTCTTTCAAGGGTTAATAGAAGTTTCTTTGTTCCTTCAGTTTATTTTCACTCAACAGTTAACTAACGTCTTTTTTGGTGCTAATAATCATGCCCTGTGATTGATGCTTGGAACTTTTACTTGTGATTAAAGTAATTGAATCATTAGTGCAAAGATGGGTATTTTGCATCAATAAGTATTGCTAAGATTATATTTTGCCTGACAACAAACATCTAATGGGGTAGCATCATGCTATCTTGTTGCTTATGCAACTGGGTAACAGTGATGATACAAGAGCCAAGCCTCTTTATACTATCAGGTCATATCCCACTGATTTGATTTAAGATATAGGAACATGGTCAAAATACTTTGGGCAATCCTTTTCCCTTGAGCTAGCTTCAAGGTTGAGTTAGGTCAGTCGATTTTCAATAACTTATACTAAATTTCAAGTTATGTTGGAAACTTTTTCACATTAAACATTCACTTTGGAATTTTCGTCAAGCTGTCACCAAATGTGATTGCGTCCATTAAGTTAATTTTTAATATTAAGACTTTTGCCTTGGAGAAGATAATGAATCACATGATCAATTCTATCACTTGAATCCTAGTTTCTGTATTTCATTATGACCAAGTATATTCCTGTGCTTTGAAGTGCATTATTATACATGCATCCCCTGGGTTTAAGAAAATTACACATGTCTCCCCTTCTTTTGAAAACCTACGCATGTCTCTCGAGGTTTAAGGAAATTACACACGTCTTCTTTTTATTTTAAAAACCTACACAAACCGGTCCCCTAAATTTCATCTAAGTATTTGACAGTAGCAATTCATGTATCTTGACAATTTTGACTTAATAAAGACTAAAATATATTTTTCGTCATTGTAAATATGGAAATGGTCAGAATCCATAAATGCAAAATTTTTGTCTTCACAAAAAATAAATTTGTTACTTTTTGGCTCGGAATTAGGTTTGGGTACATCTGAACCTATGTATATGCTATTGTAGAAAGTGTTAGGTTTTTCAACTGTTTTACATTGGTTATACATATAAGTGATGTAGAAAAGTTCGAAAACTTGACACTTTCTACAACAACATACACATAGGTTCGGATGTACTTGAACCTAGCTCTGAGCCAGAAAGTAACAAATTTTGATTTTGCGAGTACGAAAAATAGATAATTTTTTTTGTAGTGATGAATTTTGAATATTTCTATATATATGAGAACGAGTCCTGACACAGCGGTAAAGTTGTGTCTTGGTGATTTGTTGGTCATGGGTTCGAATTCGGAAACAGTCTCTTTGCATAGCAAGGGTAAGACTATGTACAATATCCACCTCCCTTACCTGCGCATAGCGTAGAGCCTCTGGGAAATGGGGTATGTAGTTTTCTTTTTTTTTAGTTTTTTTTTATGAAAACGAAAAACATATTTTAACCTTTTTTAATCAAACTGTTAACGCACATGACTTGTCACTGTCAAATGTTTAGACGATATTTAGAGGATTTATGTAGGTTTTAAATAAGGAGAGACATGCGTAATTTCTTTAAACATCAAGGAAGACATGTGTAGGTTTTACAAAAAGAGGGGAGACATGTGTAATTTCCTTAAACTCCAGGGAAGTCATGTGTAATTTACTCTTATTAAAAACAACTTGATATATTTGTTTGCAAAAATACTTTAATATTATTGTGTATTATACTTAGCTCTTGTGATCCACAGAGATATGATACAGATCCTGCAGCAAAGGCAGCTGCTGCAACTGTTTTAGCATCCAAGTTGGGTGCAGATTCCGGTTTGAAAGTGCATGTGGGGGATGAATCTTCTGGTGCTTCAACAGGGACGACCAAGGATGTTGAAGTTGTTCCGTCTAGTGGACTTCGAAAACGCAAACAAGTCACCTCTAGATCCACTAGTTCAGGGACAACTACACCAAATTATTCTGATCAACAATTTGTTGGTTCTGGGAAAATTGATCAAGCCCAAACTCCTGAGCATAATCAGCTTGTAGTTGTGGAACATCACAATCCTCAGAGTTCAACAATGAATGATGGAGGATGGATTGCTCGAATTGCAGCATTGCTTGTGGGTGAGGATCCAACACAGTCTTATGCGCTCATATGTGGTAACTGCCGCATGCATAATGGTAAGTTGGCTGCATTTGATGTTCTAGGTTTGTGTTCATACACATGCACTCACGTATGTGGGTTGCACATACAAAGTACTCCTTTTGTTCCTAATTATAAAATTCTTTTCAGAAATTTGTTTGTCCCTTTTTACAAGACCCTTTTTTAATTTCTAGATGCATTAATTTTTTTTCCTACATATTTTTAATTAATTATTCTCTCTCCAAACAATAATGAAAGTAATTAAGTGAATAGAGAGATAAGAAAAAGATAATTTTGGAAAAATAGTACAAATAATTGACAAATTTAATGTAATTAATTTTTTTTCTTAAGGAACGTGAATTAGTTGAAAGAATCTTATACTAGAGATAGAGAGAGTAATAGCTAATTTTCATTTCTGAATACAGTTTAAATTGTGTTTTTATCTACTTGTTTCGTTTCAGGTCTTGCTCGGAAGGAGGATTTCCCATTTATTACTTATTACTGCCCACATTGTCACGCTCTGAACAAACCAAAGCAATCAGATGAGCGTACATCTGGTTTAAATTCCCAAAACACTACTCCTAAAACAGATGACAGGGAAGAAGTTAAAAATGCTAGTGATTCTGCAGCTGAGAGTGTAATCAGAAGCGATAATCCCATAAATACTAGCCCTGAGATTGAGGAAGTATCTGAACCGGCTATTTCAGAGGAGAAAAACTAGTTAAAAGACAGTAGCCTCTTTTGGGGATGGACTGTTTAGATGACATGTCTTGCCCCTTGTTTCAGGTCACAGACCAACTATAAGGAAACCAACTTTGTAGTTAGTTTCCTTATTGCTGTTGTAACAGGAAGAGTTTTGATATATTACTTTGAAACTTGTGATTTATAAATTATAACACATAAATTACATGGCTTGCTTATCAATTAAGGCAATTTTGGGATTTCCATATAATTTTTCCTTTTTTTGTCGGGATAGTCTTAGTTCAAAAAATGAGATTGTGTAAAGGGTTTAAAACTTTGAATGTTGTTGCAACTTGTAAGGGTTGTGTTTAGATCTGGTCAATGTAAATTATGTTGAAACTATATTCATGGATCACTCATGATGGACAATGGCATCTTGTGATGCATGTAACATGATTTCCCCCCGCCTCCCCGGGTGGATATTTGATTGTTATTTAATTGTTGAGTATCAGGTGCTCCCGTGACTTGAGTCGAAGGTGGGGTGTGGTTGTTTGCTGGTGAACAATTGCAAGTATGCTTTGGATGATTTCAAGAGCATATTTTTCTTATAAGTTTAGTATTAGCTTAGCGTGTGTTGGAATCTGCATAAAGAAATCACGTTTTTATGTTCAAGTTAACGCAGAAGCAACGTATACTTGTTTCAAGGTTGACGTGCATTAGAGCCGTTAGACACTCATTCAAACATGTTGGTTTCAAACGTATATGGGGAAAAGATACATGCACATTTTCTTAGCAAATCATTTTGTGGTGAAAGCAAGTACGTTAAATCTACGGCGAGAAAAGTAATGAACCAAAACTCTAGTAATTTCAGGATAGGGTAATACCTCTGCTACATATTCAGCCACTAAATTATCTTCGCTCCATCACTTTAGCTAGAAATCAGTTACGGTCAAAGCTTCGAAACTAGGATAAAAACTGAATCCGCCAATATATATTATTATTCTTTTTTTTTCTTTTCTTTTCCCTTTTCTAGTTTTACTAGTATCTTTATTTTTTACTCGAGTTTTTTTTTTTATATATATATATTGCCGGATATTTTTATCAAGTTTTGTGTTTTTATGTAAATTGCTGGACTTTTTGTATGTGTTATGAAGCATTTTGATTTGTTCAAAATAGAGTTCTGCTTCCTACATCATCAATTATTCTAATACACCCAGCAAGGAATAATAGATTTTCCAAAATAACCCTTTAAAAAATTTCATAAAACAAGCTTTTAAATTTTTCTAATACACTATTCATTTGTGATACGCGTCTCTTTGTTTGCTTCTGTTCTCTTTCTTGTTCGCGTTTGACTCCATAAATTTTTCTGAGATTCTTGTTCTCGGTCGCGTTGTCAGTTGGTGATTGTTCGCAGGCTTCACTGGTTCTGCTGTCGTCTGTAACGCCCGGCCACTTGCAGGATCAACGACTGTCCCTACATACCAACACAAGACTTTTCAGTGTGCTTTGTCCTCACTCACACACTTCCAGAGAAACTTTCTAGGAGGTCACCCATCCCAAGATTGCTCCAAGTCAAACACGCTTAACTGTGAAGTTCTTATGTTATGGGCTACCGAAAAGTAGATGCACCTTGTTGGTATAGGTAGTACCTATTAAATCCTTTAAGTTATCCTCAACTGTACAGTCCCATACCTGCACAGCCTCTGGATCCCTCTCGTTCGGGTGTGTATTCGGTTCATTCATGTACCCCTCCCGCTGGAAGCCTGCCAGGAGCCGCTCCTTGTCCGTGCCTCACTGCACCGGCGATCACTCCCCGCCCTCGTCAGCGCTCGGGATGTTACATCGTCCGTCCGTCATTCGCGGTAGAGGTAAGTCGGTTCGTCTTTGTCTTCTTCGTTGTTGCGTGGACCCGTATGGATTGCAAATCCGTAAGAAGAAAGTGGAATCCGGATCGGCCATACGGATTCACAATTCCTTCTTACGAATTGACAATCCGTAAGGTCCATACGGATTGCCAATCTGTAAGGACCATACGGATTGCCAATCCGTAAGTGTATTTTGAGTTTTTTTTTTAATGAAAATTAATTTTTAGGATAGTAGGATTATGATATGCACTGCTTGATTAGGAGGTTGTTTACGGATTGCGATGATGTCCATGAATAAGAATTAGAATTTTCTGTGCTGTGTGCAAGTCATGAGCAGCTAAAGCCATGATGTCTGTGCACATGAAATGTTTGTGCTAACAATTGTATATTGAATTGAAATGTTTGCTGCCAAGGCAATTGCTTATGTTGATTGCTACCACTGTTTATGTTGATTGACTTGCAAGAAAAAGTTATCATGTGAGACTTGAAATATGTTGATTTTGAAGCAATTGTAGTTTGAAATCACTTTAGGATAGTAGGATCAAATGATGTAAGATGTTGGATTTGTTTATATTGACATAGGCTTATGTACAAATCACTGGTACTATATGTAAATTTGTTGAGATGCTGATGCATGCTGTGTAATTTGAAAGCACAATATGATATGTTATGGTACCCCAATGGGTATGCTTTGTAGTTACTATGTAACATTTTCTCAAAATGTTAGGTTATGGCTAGAACGTTAGGATTACGTCGGGCTTTGGCCAGAGAGGCAAGTGGTAACATTGATGAACCCCCTGCACGCCGTAGGCCGACAGCATCGACACGAAGAAAACGTGCAAGGACTAGTGTAGATGATGATGTGCACGTGCTTGCTGACCAAGATGTAGGCGTTGGTGATACGATTGCACCAGATGAGGGAAGCGTTGATGATGAGGCTGAGGCTGAGGGATTCTTTTTGGGGGGGGCGTGACACGTATGTGTTGTCACTTTATGCCGATCATGTAGCGGCAAAAGTTTGGATAGGAGAGGTACCATACCATTATATTTAAATTTAGTTTAGTTTGACAATTATGTAGATATGTAACCAACAAATATTACAGGAACGCCCTGAGTTGAAGTTGGCATCTCATGGGAGAAAGGTGCAAAAATTTGGCAGGCCTGCACTTGAGATTGAAGGTTTGGTTGCCGGTACAGGGTTAATCCCACTTATCACCTGTTCCCTGGAGACAGGTGATCGAGGTTTAATCTTAGCCTTTGTGGAGAGATGGCATAAGGAGACCAGTAGTTTCCATTTGTCGATCAGAGAGATAATGATTATGCTGGACGACGTCGCATCGCTGTTGCATCTACCTGTGATGGGAGCCTTCCTCTCCTACGATGTATTGGATGTAGAGGAGGTTATTGAATTAGTAGTGGAGTTGCTTGAGGTGATCCCCGAAGAGGCTGAAGCTGAGACGAAACAATGCCATGGAGCATATGTTTGTTCTGTCATGGTTGCGAAAATTGTATTTTGTGAAGTGTCAGCAGATGGAGTGGACAGTGGCTGCCACAACATATTTGCTCCATTTGGTTGGTTGCACGATTTTCGCTAACAAGAGTGCCACACATATCGGTGTGGTATTCTTGGAGGCATTTTGTGATCTACATCAGGCGGGTGGCTTCAGTTGGGGAGCAGCTGCACTCAACACATGTATGATAACTTGAACTACGCGTGTCAGCACCATGGAAAACATGTTGCTGGGTATATTAGTCTGCTGCAGTTTTTTTTTTGGCAATTGAAGTGACTTTTGTTTTATGTTTAATGTTTTGTTTGTAATTTAATTGTTTATGTATGTTAAATTTTTTTGTGACTATAGTGTTGGGTATACGAGCATTTTCCTGGCGTTGCCAACATGATTGCAGATGAGGACTATATGGAGAGCCAACCACGGGCATGCCGCTGGAAGCCAGGGAAAGCATTACCTGTCACAACCTATCGAAGGCGACTAGATAGGTTGATGATTGACGGTGTTTATTGGACACCATTCACTGGTCATCGTGCGGTCCGTGAGTTTGAAGTCATTTGTCTCTTCTCAGGTCATATCCGCTGGGGCCCATACATTGTTAGATACCAACCAGAGCAGTTACTCCGACAGTTTGGATTCGTTCAGAGTATTCCTGTTCTTCTCAGCTTGCCTTCATCATTCACTGAAGAGATTGATAACAAGTGGCTTCATTTTTCTCAGTATCTTACAGTCACTGGAGACATGGCTACTTTCCCTGGTCAGGTTGAGGCAGATTATTTCGATTGGTTATACCAAATCTGGCACCCTTTCATGACCTCGCCACAGACTGGGGAGGTCACACGACGTCCTCCCGTTGTGCCCATCAGTCTTTTGTACAAGGTCCCTTTATTTAACGCATACCTTGAAACCATGCCTACCAGTATTTTGTACAAGGTCCCTTTAAACGCATGTCCAACAACATGTGTGCTTCTCTCAAAAGATGACTTTATTTCACTGTGTTGCAACGTGATCATACTGTTAATGGCATCCCAAATACTACATAGATCTCCTACGCTATTCTGTAATAGTTTCTTTAAGTTCCAATGAGCAGACTCAACCCTACAATTTTAAACACATCATAAATAAGTTTTATCAATTACTGTAATTATATATCAGCAAAATAAAAAAGGTTTTACAATTTCATACCTGTTAGTTGTTGTGTTTCCAAAATGCATGACCTTATTAGTCCATGCCGTTACATATATTTCTTTGTGCGGATTCAACCACGCGTCTTCCACGTACTGAACAAAGATTGGCCATGGTGCACAAGCACATTCAAACTTCATAACACAATCTTCATATTCTTTATCAGAATCACAATCTACCAGACTCCCCCATGCATCCATCACTTAGTCCCATGCATTGTTTTGTCCCACAAGGGTTTTACATTTTGCCTTCACATTCTTGGCAATATGGAACCGACACAACAAGTTGGTTGTGTTTGGGAAAACAGTCTTCACAGCATTCATCAGGGCTGAATCTCTGTCAGTAACAATGACTTCAGGGAAAACATCACTCTTCAAAAAAATCCCCCTAAATCGTTCAAGCGCCCATACAAGATTGTTTATACATTCGCCTTCCAAATATGCAAAAGTAGCTGAAAATGTCATCCCAGTAGGTGTGACACCAACAATATCCAGCATAGGGAGTCTGTACCTGTTTGTTTTGTACGTACTGTCTATGAGAAATACCAAATGACATGCATTTATCAACTTCATTGCATCTGGATGTAACCAGAAAATGTCATATACAGCATTTTCGTCCTTCAGTCTATGCCAGTGGATTACATATCATGTTCAAGAAGCTTCATCAAGTGTTGCATTTCAGTATTACTGCCTCTTATAGAAGTACAATAGGCATATCTGGCATTGTAAACTAGCTTTAATGTTGTATAGTTGTCTGGGTTGTGATCCTTCAAAGTTAGAAGAATATTCTTAGGTTTCACCCTTGACTTTGTCATATCAGCAACAATAAGCTTCTCATCCTCAGTCAAACGGCCAACATATGGATGCCCCGTCAATGACTTAGCCAAACGATGGTTATGAGTCGCACATATTAACTTCACCATCCAGCCTTTACCACCCAAAACTGGTTTTGCTTGCAACTTAAAAGGACAATCACACTTTCTAGTGCTAGTCGTCCTACAGACTAAATCTTTATTGAATGCTATAAATTATCTATTACTTTCACAACTAATTAAAATAAATGAGGTCATTCCCCTTTTTCTAGTTGTTGTGTCAGATCTCATTATCACGACTACGAAGCCAATCTCATATGCAACTCTACGAGCCCATTGCAATACCTATTCACGAGAATTAAACACCTACAAAAACAACATAATACAAGTTAAATCTTCTCAAATATTTAATCATCACACCATTTACTAAAAGACGTCATAAAAATACCTCTAAAGTATTGAAGGCATTAGAACAATCAACTACACATATTAATGTCTTCAGTCATATTAATGTCTCTCGGCATACTAATTTCTTTAGATATAATACTGTCATACATCCAATCATCGTTGTCCATCTAAACAAATAGTTTAAATCACAAATACATTATTTGAATACAACAGATTATACACACTTTACAAATACAAAAATTCAAAATTATGTGGAAGGGTAACATCACTATCCAAATTGAAAGCACATTGCAGAATGCATGCCTGCTACACTATGTACAACACCATGCAGTCGAAATTGGCATGTGAAAGGGCAACATCACAATCGAAATTGACAACACTCTGTTTGACATGTCTCAATCAACATTGGATTCCAAACAAGCTTCTATCAGAAAGACAACCACACAACTATAAATAACATAACATACCACTAACACAACCACACATTCCCACACAACATACCTCCGCAAACAAAATTCATTCTCAATACTATGACATTCTTAGGAGAAACAAGCAGTCAGACCATTGCTAACTCCAAATTAGCATTCATTTTTCCAAATGGATCACTAAAACACAACGAAACTGATGTTTCTTTTCAATGTCCTACTCCAATACCAATGCGGGTTCTTAATGACTGTTCTTTTCAGACACTCAAGAGTAGGATGCACAACACCCTTATGCTAACTAATGACCAGTTTATGGATGAAATCTACTACCGAAAGCCATTCCTAGATGTAGGTCAGCAATATTTTTTTCATTCTCTGCAACTCACAAATGATGATGATGTTTGGACAATGTTAAATGCAATGAGCAACACCCGTGTGTTGACCCTATAGAATTACTATGTATCATCAACAGAACATCCGATGGTATACTCAACCTACTTCGATCCACCATCGTCCCTATACATGATGCAATACTATATTATAACAGCAAGTGGAACATATCACGATAAGGGAATTTTGTGGGTTACTCCTTCACTGGAACAAATCCAATAAGATTTGAAATTCCTTCAAGATGCAACATTGAAACACTGAAGGATGTCATCAAGCAAGTTGCGCCTGTAGGGATTCTCCTTTATGGAATTCACAACTCACATGTGGTCAGAAAATTATTTTTTTGACAACCAGCCCATGCAAAATATTCAGCAAAACACTCGAATATCATATAATAGAGTTGATAACCGATGAAGACGTCTTAAAGGTGTTAGTTGGACCTCTTTTGACCTCGACGTTTTAGGGGAAGAGGAGAAAGAGGTTGCCCACCCCCTTCCTAATCGCAGAGAAAGAGATAACAGCCATGGTGCATTGCCTGAGGACGTGGAGGCACTAAGAGCCTGGATTGGCTCTCGGGATCGATGTCCCCAGAAGCAAGGAGTATGCCCAGCGCCCAGCTCCGCTGGAGAGGCCTAGCCTGATCTCAGAAGTGCTAATTCGGGGAAACTCGGTGGAGCGCTGGTGGTTCTTTATCTCTTTGGCCCTTAGTTGGCGAATCGTCATTCCAGGATTTGCAGTCCGATACATTTCCATTATGTTACCCAGCCAAACCCGCCACCTCATGTGCCAAAGTCATGCGGACTTGACGTCATCTCCACCTTCCTCCAGTATATCTGCACCGCAGGCGAACGCGCGGTAGCGTTCGTGGTGGTGCTTCAGGATTCCAATGTACTGCGTCCAAATAGAAACAAGCGGCTAAGCCCCTGCTTGATAAAGCAAAACAAAAATGCGAGGGCGACCTTGAAAGTCACCGAATGGGTCAGTCTTTTCCTTCAGTTTGTCCTATATATGTTGAATAAAAAAGCACAGAATCCAACTACTAGAAACATTTTTGTCAATAGAAATTTTAGCTATTTTTAACAAACCAGCTACCCAACAACCCCAATAACCGATGCAGATGTTGGGCATGATGCTCACTAGAATGATTCAAATGGAAGAAGTCGTCTTCGTTGTACAACATCTTTCGAACTATCATTAGTTTGGTTATTTTTGCATTTCGATTGTTATTGTTAGAACGTTCCGTTATTTATTTATTTTATTAGGTGGTGTTTATTATGTTTGTCTCCCAGTCTCTCATCTCAATTATTGTTATTCACGATGTTTTTAATTATTATTATGTGCAAGTCCATGTGTTTAAATACTACTACGAATTAATTTTTCCTTATTTATATTCTTAACTAGGCTTTCAATTTTTTAATTTGATTGATCACAGTGTCAATGTAAACATGTCAGTTTTGATAATATATATAAAAAAGTTTTATGTATGTTTGGGTAAAAAAAATTAAAATAAAAAAAACTCATACGGATTGGCAATTCGTATGGATCATACGAATTATTGGCAATCCGTATGGATCATACGGATTGGCAATCCGTAAAGGCCATACGGATTGGCAATCCATAAAGTCCATATGGATTGCCAATCCGTATAGCTTTTGCTGCTACAGTAACCAAGACGTAAAGCTTACCTCCAATGAAGACACCAGTGAACAAAACCTCCACAAATGCTAACGCCGACCTCCACCACCAAACCAACAGTGCAAGAACCAGCCAAACCAAAATCCAACCAAGAAGCAACAAGCAAGAGACAATATGCAAGAAGCGCAAGAAGAAACAGCAACCAGAGAGCTAGTGTATGTTAATAACAAACACAAAATGGCAAATTTGGCATTTCAACAAAAATGTTGGGTGTAGGAAGTTAAACTCTTCAAAATATATCAATGAATCCATTTTAATATCATCATGCTTACATGTCATTAGATTGCATTCACGTTTTATATCAAACAATTATTATTGGTATGTATTAAAAAATTACTATGAATCTATAAAAATGTAAGAACAAGCATGTAACTATTCATCTATGTATAATTTCATCCTTTTTTCTGCCTTACAAAAGTCTAGATTAAAGAAGACGTCGTCTTTGCAAGAACAAAGATGAATGAAAACAACCAATTTGTAGTGAAATTATTTACATGTCGCCTATCAATAAGAAAATTTGAGAATATAACCCAATTCACAACTAATAAAAACGGAAGATTCAAACAAATGTACAAATTTCATGGGGTGACTATCGTTAGATTCAACCCATTGATCCGACCAATTCAAAACAAACCGATCGAAAAAATCGATTTTGTTTGGGTTTATTAGTTTGGTTTGGATTTGATTTTTTGAAAATCAAATAGTTTAGTGTGATTCTTGAATTGGAGAATTTGAAATCTGTATAAACCAAATCAAACCAATTGATCCAAACATAATATTCTTTTTTTTTATTATTTTGGTTTTAGTTTTATAATTTATAATTATATTATTTACATTTTAATCACGAAGCATATGAATCAACTGACGTGTTATTGTTCTAGTTCAACTAAGAATCTTGAATTTGAATCATAAGTATATAATTATGTTAAATACTTATTAGAAAAAAATTACCACCTAAAATGATACTGCCCAGCTCAAACATCTTTGTTAAATAACAATAATGTAACTATTCTTCTTCTTATGAAAATTAAGCAAACCTACGAACCAAATTAAACTCAATAAATTGATTAGTTTGGATTGAAAAATTATCTAAAATCAAATTAAACCAACCTGTTGGCTACCCCTACAAATTTCTATATAATATTTTCTAATTATTTCTATTTTATAACCGTTAATGCAAATAATCAGAAGGATCTACAAAAAGAATGAGCAATCAAGAAAAGTCTTCACAATCTATCTACATTTCTGTATTATATTTTATATTAAAAGCAAATACATAGTTCTTGATCGACGGTTGACTGTTAAGAGAGAGAAAATCTACCCATTTATTGATCATATAAATTTGGGTAAACTAATTGATTATATTATTTGTCCTTAAAGTGTTTAAGTCGTGCACACGGGTCTTTGAAATTATGAGAGAGAAAATTAAAAGTGCAACCCATCACTCATGCTAGTCCAACTATTACATGCAATGTGTAAGAAGTTATAGTATTATTAACATATGTTCAAATACCAAAATAATAGTAACTGATTAAATCAAAAAACTTAGATGAAACAACTAAAAATTTTAGAAATTTATTTAGAATTTTCTTAGTTTAAAAAACATGCAACGATGTTTAATTCTTTTAGGGACCAAAAATTTATTTACCCATTTAAATTGATATGAACTCCTATGCACTAACTTATATTCTCTGAATCCGTGTAATGCACACAACTTTTTATATTAGAAGTAGATTTAATAAATAATTACATTAAATTATATCTTTTGCATATATTTTTAAAATGACTTTTGTGATTAAATATTATTTCTGTAAGTTACAGAAATAATCCTTTAATTTTTTTTTTCTATTCTTATAAATATTTTATTATTCAAAATGACTGTCTTTAATTGAGTAAAGTATATATTTTATTTTTTTAGTTAAAAAAACTTATAATTCTTTAATTGAATTATTTTTATGATATATAATTTTATTTTTAAAATATTAAGCCAAGACAATTTCAAATAATTATATAAAAGATTATTTTATATAATATAGTGAGTAAAAAATTAAAATTAATTTTTAAGCTTTTTTAAATTTATAGTAAAAAATATAATTATCAGTTATTTTATACATGACTGTTATTACTTTTCATCAAATTCACTTCATTTGAATAATCTCATCACAAATTAAATTCGCTATTTCAATTAGAATTTCATCACAATTGAAATTCAAATTGAAAATAAATGATCATTGTTACAAATATAATTCCTTACTTAAGTCCTATGGATGATCTTTCTTCTCCAAATAGTACTTGGCAAGTTGAAGGGTGAGATACATGCAAAATACACTCCAGTTCAAATAAAGTCTCGATTGAGAGCAATAATTGAGTGTAATAAATGATCACTAACTAACTGTACCTCGATATTTGTATAACTACTTATACTGACCTTGATGGATCTATGGATATGGGCCCTTTCTCAAGATTACCATTTTAGGTAATGTATCCTTAATCATCATTAAGGAAGTGGATCTTCTTGTAATGTCTTTTTGTTTGATTAATCTCGATAATATTCCTTTTGGCAGGTACTTGTTGGAGAGGCTAGAGTGTTCGGTATTTGGCATAGTCGAATGCTGTACACTTTTCTCTGAAGGTCTGCATGGTAAGATGTCAGTTACACAACCGAGCTGAGCACCCGGCTCATATGGTAGAAAGGCATGTACTCATATCAGTATAAATGATAAGTGTTGGGTTTTCGGCCATACTGAATATTTAAAACTTCATAATAAGATTTTGGGGAAAACAAGAAGTCCAAAGTACTCGGGTATTTGGCCTAGCTAAATACCGAGTATGTTTTGATGGAGAGTAACATCCCGAGTTTGATATATTATAATACTCGGGTATACGATTCTGTCGAACACCTGAGACATTAGGTATTCAACCTAGCCAAATACCTAATATTGTTGTGGAGGACAACTTCTTGGCGTTGGTGTGTTATAGTATTTGAGTGTTTGGTTTTGTCGAACACCTGACACTTTGTTTAACTTCATCCTTAATTCTCAACTTGCTCTGCACCGAGTACTACTTTTCTATTAGGTACACTCTATCTTGGCAAGATGAGTTTCGAGGCCAGTAAGTTTGGAGATTCTAAGGGGTCAAGTTTTCGATTTCTTCAAACAGGGGAGCTCAGGTATGAGATAGGCCTATATATATGAACTCAAGTAGTTTTTTGACAAATAGTTTGGCCTCTTCATCTGAGGAGAGTAGTGTTCCCTTTGTTCAAGGGGTGATTTGGGAATCTGAAGAGGTTGAGTCTAGTCAAAGGGTGATTGTCGAGGGCTCTTTTAGCGACAATCTAGAAAAGGTTGTTAGACTGAAACATCGTGTTTTGGCTCAGAGGAATTTTTGCCGATTACCCTTCCTGACAACTTATGGGTGGACGTCGAGGTGGGTACCTTCTATTTGAGGTACAAAGACAAATTAAGTGTTCTTCATCTAATCAACCATATGGATGTTTGGGCATCAATGGATGAGGATTTCAGTTCTTGCCACCTTCGCTGCTATTGTAATGGTGCTTACGAGAAGCCAAATTGGGTTTTTATGGCAAAGGAGAAGTCAAAGCTGAAGCCCAAACTTTTGCAATCGACTGCCGTAGCGATACCTTTGAGGGATGTTTTCTATGTGTATGATTGCATTTTTCATGATCTTGACGTAGTTATCCCCTTTGATGAATTTATTGTGGGTGTGCTCCTCATACTCAATGTAGCCTCCTCTCAACTATATTCAAATCAATGGGCGACGATCCAGGTGTTTTGTGCCTTGGGTAGATTATTTTGAATGGAGTCGACGCTTGGGTTGTTCCTTCATCACTTCAGAACTCAGCCAACGGACAATGCTAAGTGGTTGTCTTGGATTCATCATAACAAGATACCTCTTTTTAGGCCATTTACCTCTTCATATATGAATTTCAAGGTTGGATTTTTAAAGTGATTATCCTCCTCGGCTTGGGCGATAATCACTTCTATGATGTTATTAAAAAAACCTTTGTTTCAATTTTATTGGCAACAAGTGCCAAGGAGGTATGACGACTTCCTTCAAAGCTATCTCTCTAGCACAAAATACTGAAACCTGGCCCTTCTCAATAATCTCCCTCGGAGGTTACCGACCAAGGCTATTGTTTCTTTGTTCAAATTGTCTTCCTTTTTTGCCGATATGTGGGGTATGTCTTTTTTCCTTTTCCTTGTCAGCCATTCTTAAATTTTCCAGCATGTATGCTTTGGATTTTGCCAATGTTTGTCATGAGGTTGGTGTTACCCCTGACAATGCTACTACTGTCGGTTCTGTTAACCGAAACCTAACTCCTCGACCTCCTCTAATTGATGTGGATCCTTATGTTGAGAAGAACAAATGAAAAAAGACCAAACGTAAGGATGGAGAAGAAATCCACCCCCAAAAAAGGTTACAGTAGTTAACCCTGCACCGCTTCAACATCCCTTCCTGGCTCTTGATGCTTTTCCATTAGTGATGGGGAAGGAATTTTTTAACTCAACCTTTAATCATCAAGCTATAATGTCGACTAGTGCAGTGTTGGATCTCAGTAAAAACGTTTTTCAAAGTGTCGATGCCACCTCCAACTGGGAATGTACTATGACCTTTAAGCGAGGTTGGTTGATATTTCTTAACAAATGATTTTGAAGGACTTCGTGATCGACCGTGAGGTGCTTAATTTGAAAAAGGCACTTGACGAAATGACCAAAGAAAGATACCAATCTCAACGCGAATATTGAGTTGGCCACTGGAAACTTAAACTTGAAAGTAGATATTAAGAAGTTTGAGGATAGTAAGGCATCAAGGGGTCATAAACTGAAGAGGGAGAAAGACTCAACTACCGCATTAAAGGCCGAAGTTGAGGAGCTAAAGCTAGCAGTGGCAAGGGTCTATAAAATAAGGGAACACTTCACACTTAACCAAGAAGGGGGGTGAATTGGTAAGCCTTGGTAAATTTAAAAATTTCTTTCTTAAACAAAAATTAGAGTAATCTTGCCCTTTGAATCTTTATCACAAATCAATCAAGAAACTTTATTCAAACTTAATCT
>PYAF01001316.1:222456-236646 GCA_007407185.1 Glycine tomentella | reverse complement strand
CACAAGATTTATACTGGTTCACCTCAAACCCTATGAGGCTACATCCAGTTTCTTCTACTCAACACTAGAGTAGAGTTCCACTATTTCAAAATATTCTTACAAGCAAAAATTACAAGCCTCTCTTTATCAACCCTAGATAAAGTTCAGAAGTCTAAAACCCTATTAGACCCTTAGAGACCAAAACCCACACTAAGAACACCACTCAGCTGTCCTTAGAGAAACACTATCTCTACACTTGCAAGAAAATCAAATTACAATGGAACAAACACACAAAAATACAAACAGAGAATTTACACCATCAAAGAGTAAGGAAAGAATTCACCTGATGATCCAAGAATCATATGCAAAGTGAAGAATATACCAGGTTGAATGAATTATAATATGCAGAATCAATGCCCTTTCCCTAGACTTTGAAAAGATCTATCTTGCTTCACTAAATCTTAGTAACCCATAATGGTTTGAATGAAAGCAAGAACCTTAGAACCACAAAGAATGCCTTTTTGACTTATTACAAAGCTCTCAGAATGTTTAGTGCTCAAAAATCAATTTCTGTTTCGTTATTTTTTCCATTCAAGGCAAGGTTCTATTTATATAAAAAAAGCTGTAACAGAAATAATCGATTAAACCAGCTCCTGTAATCGATTAATTAGCAAATGTAATCGATTACATACGCTCTCGTAATCGATTAAAGCGTTCTAGATAAGTTCTGAGTTACAGCAACGAGTTATTTAATCGATTATCCCGATGTGTAATCGATTAAATCAGACTTTGTAAAATCCAGGTTTGTGAAATGTAATCGATTACAAAAAATGGTAATCGATTAAGACAGAAGATGCATAATCTATGAATGAACTATGTAATTGATTACAAGAAGTGGTAATCGATTAAGACAGAATGATCTTAACTTCAAAACAGCTAAGTAATCGATTACAATCAAATGGTAATCGATTAAATCAGTCTCTCATGTAAAACTGTATAAATGCAATAGTGAAATAATCGATTAAAATGATGATATAATCGATTAATTTGTTCTTACTCATTTCCAGAAAATCTTAAGAACAATGTAATCGATTATTTAAGTTTGGTAATCGATTAAAAACACTTAGAACTATTTTCCCAAAAAGCTTGACTATTTTTTAAGTTCCAAATCAATTGCTTAAGCTTTTATGATGTAATGCATGAATGATTATCAATGATATGCATATAAGAACTTGGATCATCAGAAGGCTTCCTTTCCTTTTACATTTAATCACAATTTGATCTTCAAGCTTTCAAGCCTTCAAGCATGTTGAATGCCAAAACCTTTCCAAGTCTTTTACAGATCTCTAATCTTCAAAAGCTCCCCCTTAGTTCAGCAATCTCCCAAATCAACAGGGTCAAGGAGGAGATTGCAAAAGGTAGGAACGACTACTAAATTCTGATAAGGGGTGCGGTGCTCGGGAGAAGGTGTATGTCAAGCACAAGGCTAGCTTTGAGAAGACCATTTGGAAAGTTCTCCATAAGTTTGAAATTTCTAATGAAGCTGAGTTTGACATCCTCATGGATGTTCATGAAGGGTTCCTGATGTATATTAATGACATTCCCCAAGAAGAGTCTCGGCTTAAGCCGACCATCCACTCCTTCTGCCAACACCTTGGTGACCAATGCATCATCTTGAAAAGAAGAAGAAGAGCATCCAGATGAAGATGAAATTAACAAATGAAGTTTATAAGTCCATATTGTAATCTTCGGCCAGTAGTGTCATCTATGTGTATTTTGTTTTCCTTTAATTATGAATGACATAAGTTCTTTATCATTTATCTTTTGTTTCTTCTTGGTAAAGTATTTGTTAGAATTCAGTTTGGCGATGATGAGTATACTATTTTAGTCGAATACCTGATACTTATGCTCTAGTACCTCAAAGACTTTACTAGGATATTTTTGGGTATTCATGTAGCTGAAAAATTAAAGGTGCATCCTTGGCCAAATAAGAGTATTCAGAAGAATTAAAGGTGCATCCTTGGCTGAATAGGAGTATTCGAAAGGGAAACCTTGTGATATAATGGAAATGCAACAATCAAACAATTACGGTTTATCTTGTATTCATTTATTGAAATGAGGTTCCTTATTAAGACCTTCTCAAGAAAAACCTTTGCAAGTTCTTATAAGAAAAAATGTTGAATAAGGAAAAAGAGCACACCATTGAATACATTAGTTTAATTGTAACAGAACTTAAAATAGGTAGAATTCCATGTGTGTGGTATGAGTTTGCTAGAGAGTTCTTCAAGCTTGTAAGCCCCATTTTTTTTGGTTTTGCCAGATTCTGAAGGGGCCAACCCAATTGGATGGGAGTTTTCCTTCCTCGCATCACTCTAGACTTGCAAGACTAAATTGCCTACCAAGAAATCTCTTGGTTTTAACATTGAATTAAATCTCTTGACCATCCTTTGCTTGCATGATTCAGCTGTGATTTGAGCCTGCTCCCTGGTTTCCTACACAAGGTCGAGTTCTTTTTTTAAACCTTCCATATTTCTTATGTCATCATAGGGTAGTTGTTGGAATGAGAGTCCTATGATTTCTACCATAATCCAAGTTTTTGTCCCATAAGTCAGCCGAAATGGTGTTTTGTTGGTTGTGGTTTGTGGCGTGCACTGAATTCCACATAGAATTTCCAGTAATTCCTCGACCCATTTTCCTTTGGCTATGTCAATTTTCTTCTTTAATTTGACTAAAATGAATTTGCTACTCTCTTCATGAGCATAAAATAGGGGTAGCAGAAATGAGGATGTTAAGGTGGATATCTGGATATACGAAGATGGATAAGATAAGAAATGAGGATATTCGAAGAAAGGTATTAGTGGGCACGTTATGAGACGACCACTGGATGCTCCCGTAAGAACAAGAGTTTGTTACCAAGAGCTTGACACAAAGAGAGGTAGAGGTTGACCGAAACTTACCTTGGGAAAGGTAGTTAAACAAGACCTGATAGAGTGAGATATAGATTGGCGGACAGTATGTCTTAGGACGGAGTCGAGAAAAGCTATAAGCTTGGTGGAGGGTTAAACCAATTAGTAGTTCTATGTTCCTGTCATTCCCTTGTTTTAGTTATTTTTCCTTTTCTTTTATCCCTTCTTCCTTTCACCCATTTTTCTCTCTTTTGTCTTATTTCCACTTTTTTCTTCCTCTCTCCCTTTATCTTTCTGTCTCATTTACGATTTATCATTGGGTTCATCTACCACCGACCCTAATTAACTTGGGTTAAAGGTGTTGTTGATGTTGATGTTCATCCTGCCCATTGGTTTGGGTGTGTTCTATCGATGTGACTCGATGATCAATCCCTAATCCTTTCATAAAATCGTTTAACTTTTTATTTGTGAACTGAAGATTGTTGTCTGTTATGACTGTGTGAGGGATGTCAAATCTTGTAAGTGTGTTCTTCCATAATAATTTCTGCACATTAGGGGCCAAGATGATGGCCAATGGTTATGCTTCTATCCACTTCGTAAAATAGTCAATTTTGACTAACAAATATTTGGACTACCCCTTGGCTAGAGGGAACAGTCCGAGTATGTTCATGCCCTATATGGCGAAAGGCCAAGGAAAAGCCGGAGTATGCAAATCGTTGGCAGGTTCGTGAATGCGGTCACCCTATTTTGACACTAAATGCATCTTTTAACATACTCAGCACAATCAGTCCACAAAGTCGGCTAGTAGTATCCCGCCCTAAGCATACGAGTTACCATTGTTCGGCTTCCTTAATGCACTCTACAAATTTCTTATAAAATTCTTTGATTACATACTCGACTTGTTCTTGATTGAGGCATTTGAGTAATGGTACTGAGAATCCTTGTAGGTAAAGATCCTTGGATATCATAGCATATCTTGTTGCTTGGGTTCACAACATTTTATCTTTCAAAGAATCATCGCGGAGTCTACCTTTGGTAAGGTAATCCATTATGTCAACCATCTATTCCTTGCCTTCTTAAGAGATGTTCATGCGTTCATTCGAATGAATACTAGGTTCCAAAAATATTTCCTGTATCAAGGTTCGCAGCTGGCTAGGCTTTTGTCACTTGTTATTTTAGTCAACTCATACACTCTTTCATTGTGATCTCAGACAATATGCTTGACCAAAACTTCGTTCAATTCTCCTTTTATCTTCATAAAAGTGTGATAATTCTTTAAAAGCAAGTGTTCTTTAACTTTGTATTCCGCCCTAATATATTCGGTAGGCACTTTTGAATCGCTCCAACACTTTATCTTTTTTTTTTCCACCTCCTTAGCCAGTCGGAGTTCGGCTAGAAGGGCTTCATACTTTGCTTGATTATTGGAAGTTTTAAAACTGAACTGAAAGGGATTGTTCTAGCTATCATTCTCCTAGCTAGTTCAGGCTTCCTTAACACCTTTGATATAGGACAATTAGTTTTAACAACTACCTGGTGACTTTAGAAATTTTGTCAAAGTCATCTTACCGCATGTACCAAAGCTACACAACTTTTCTATTAGTTGGTATCAGGTCTCGACATCATGCAAGACTCGGCTTATAAAATAAATTGGTTGTTGGGCTTCTCTATGCTCTTGAACGGCGGTCGCACTCACAGCTTCACAGGATACCAACGAGTATATAATTAGCTTTCCCTGGGGATTCGATTTGGCTAAGAGTGGTGGTGTAACTAACGTTATTTTTAGCGCTTGAAAGGATTCCTCACATTTGTGATCCCACTTGATTGTTTTTGCCTTTTTCATCAAGTTCATGATGGGTTTGGTTTTTTCGGCATTCCTGGTCGGAAATCTTGTTAAGAAGGCAATCTATCATAGCCTGACACTTGTCTAGGTTTGTTTGGGTTCCCTTATGAGAAAGTATGAATCCTAGGAATTTACCTCTTTCTACCCCGAATAAACACTTCTTCAAATTAAGTCGCATGTTGTGCTTTTAGATTTGTGCAAATATGTCTTCCAAATCATGAGCATGTGATTCTGCATCATTAGACTTGACCATCATGTCGACAACATACACCTTCATGTTTTTTCCAATTTTTTCTTCAGATATCTTGTCCATTAGGTGCTAGCATTTTTAAGGTCGAATGGCATAACCTAATAGCAATAGGTGCTAGCGTTTTTAAGGTCGAATGACATAACATAATAGCAATAGTTAGCCGGCTTGGTTATGAAGGTTATATTCTTTTCATCTCGTGGATGCATCCGAATCTGGTTGTACCCGGAGTATGCATCCATGAAGCTAGGAAGGTTATACCCTTCTGCCCCATCTACTAGTTTGTCTATGGTAGGCAAAGGGTAGGCATCGTTGGGGCAAGCATTGTTAAGGTCTATGTAATCTGTGCAGATTTTCACCATTCTCCTATTTTTGTCTTCTTCTGTGCTATTGGCCTAGCATCTCGACATATTGACAATCGATTGCAATGGTAGTTTGGATCTATGGTAGGAATATTGGCTATCGACCATGCGAACAAATTGACATTCTCATTCGTATTCACTCTCTAATCTTCCACAATTCTTGAATCTAGGTCTAGAGACTCCGCCTTATCCACTTCTACCCAGGTTACCACATTGATCGCTTGGGATCTAAGTATTTCTTGAATGTGTGTAAGCTTTAAGCTATCCATGTAGTATTCTTGGGCTGCCTTTTGATTTGCATGAACTGTGACAATCGACCTATCATCGGCCAGGAACTTCACGGGGAGATGCAAGGTGGACACAATAGCTTCTATAGCATTGATTGATGGTAGACCAAACAAAATGTTATAAGAGGTACTGGTATGAATAACCATGTACTTGACCACAACATCTTTATACCTATCCTTTTGGTGTCGAATCTTGTTAGCAACTCTATGGACCTCTCGTGCTTACTCTTTCTCCGATAACTCCAAAGGGTGGATCATCATGTGGTTGTAGGGTCGACTGTGGTATGTCTAGTTGCTTAAATGTGTTCCAGAACAGGATGTCTGTTGAGCTTCGTTGGTATACAATTTTGTTTCTTACTAGGAAATGGGCCACTTCAATTGAAATGACCATGTGATCATCTTGTGTGGGATCCATACCTTTGAAGTCAACATTGGTGAAGGTTATGTAGGTCATTTCGACTTTGTTTCACATTGCTACCATATTTACAGATCACACACAACATAAATGTTTTTCCTTACGGAGGAGGTACACCCTCTACTTGCAAAACCACAAGCAATGGTGTCTATGACCCATCGAGGTTGATTCATTTTTTTTTACCTCTCCCAAGAATGACTCCTTGTTTGAGCTTCCCTTCGATGCCTATCTTGGCTCGTAGAGCGACTTTTGAGATGATCCTAATGCCTAGAACTATGATATTGTGAAGGTGGTTTGTAAACAAAGTCCTTTAGGCACCTTTTTGTAATAAGATCCTCAATGTTGTATTTAAGTGTTGTGCATTCCTTTATGGAATGTCCTTGATTATTGTGGTATTGGCAATGCTTTGAGGGGTCGGCTCTTGGAGGAGTGTGATAAGTGCCCTAATTTAGTTAAATTCATGCTTCAAATGCAGACACTTATCTTTTGATTTCAGAAGATTTGATTATAAATTTTCCCTAAACCTAGTTAAATAGCACCTAATGCTTGTATAAAAGTTGTTGCTTATATTTCAGAAGATTAATCCAATCATGCTTTGTATTTTGATAGATTCCGTGGACTTCCAAAGCTTCCGTACACATAAAGCAAGCAAAAATGACTTATAAAAGCAAATCTGGGAGGTGTAGCAAGCAAATCAGGCCCAAAATGCATCAAAAGCCCAAAGACTCTTCTGGAAGTACATTTAACTCGCCCAAGCGAGTGAATCTAGTGTATTTTGCTCGCTTGGGCGAGCAACACCTGCAATTGGGCCTTCAAGTGGCCAAGTGGACGTGCAACTTGGGCTATTAACTCGCCCAAGTGAGTAAAACATGAAGGAATTGGTCGCTTGGGCGACCAAACTTGACCAGGCCAGCCCCTATAAATACCCAAGCACCCCAAGGCAAAGGACATTCCTCTCAACCTCCATTCTTCTCTTCCTTGCTTCTTCTAAGCTTTTTCTTTAGTTTAGGCTCTTAAATACTAGTATTAGGTAGTTAGGAAAGTGAGAGAAGTGAGATTTAGTGTGGAGACTCTACCGGAAAGAAGCGGTGATGGGGCCCTTCATCAATTCTTCTCTTAAGGAGGTTCTCTCCATGCTTGGTTAGTTTCTCTTATGGATTGGATGTAATCTTCTACTTTTAAGTATCTCTTTTAATATTTATTTATGCATAAGTCTTTTCTATTTATTATTGGTAATTTTATTCCGTTCTTAATGCTTGATTCTACTTGATCAATAGATCATAATGTTTAGATTGCAAATAACACGGGATTATGATTGTAATGCTGGGTTATTTACTTCGTATGCGAGGGATCAATATTCGGTAAATATCCTTAGAACTCGATTGCGAGGAATCGATTCGAGGTTAATTAATGTGTGCATCAATAATAATAGAAAATGATTTATACATGATAATATTAATTGGATACCGAGGTATGAATGATGAAATCCAATCCTATGCTTTTCTTTAGTTAATTAAAATCATTTTATTAGCTTCCATAATCTTTCGTTATTTCCGTAAAAATCATTAAAACTTCGACCATACTCGTTGTACATAACTATTCAATTGTTGAATTCTATTTGGATTAACTGAGTAGCACAAGTCCATGTGGAGATGAAATTTTATAAATTTTGTAACTTACAACGACAATTGGTACGCTTGCCAAAAGTCTAACAAGCTTCTGGCGTCGTTGCCGGGGACTTGCGTCGCTCACTCAGTTCTTTCAAATTTATTTTTCCAGTTGAATAGGACTTTTTCTTTGCTTTCGTTATTTTAATTTTGTATAAATTCTCTTGTGTTTTATTTTGTTTTATTTTTCCTAACCTTGGTACTTACGAATTATTGCAAGTTTGTCCTTTTTCCTTTTTGAGGTAAATTTCTTGCAGATACATCATTATTAAATTTAGAAATTACCTAGACCATAAAGGAAAAGAAACAAACAGCCAAAAAGCTACCGAGTAAATCTTCTTCTATTTTGATTCTCCTTCACTAGTAAAACCACCTGTAATTTATATTATGGTTGATAAAGGAGGGGGAGAAGAAAATAGACCACCACAGAGGACTCTTGGTGACTTTGCGTATCAACAAAGACCAAAGCATTACAACAACATAGTCATTCCTCCTTTCAGTGAGAAGGTTGTGGAATTAAAGCCCGCATTACTCAGTCTTATTGGATCACATCCATTCACTGGACTAGATCATGAAGATCCGTACACTCATTTGTCTACCTTCATGGAGCTGTGCATTACCATGGGAGCTTCTGAGGAAGATGCTGAAGCTGTCTACCTCAGAGCTTTTCCATTTTCTTTAACAGGTAAGGCAAAGACTTGGCTTCAATCCCAACCAAACAAAAGTCTTAGCACTTGGGAAGAAGTGGAGGAGAAATTCATTGCCAGATTCTTTCCTCCATCAAGATTCATAAGCGCAAAATCAGCAATTGCTACTTTTTCCCAAGAGTTTAATGAATCTCTCTGTGAAACATGGGAGAGATTCAAATCACTACTGCGGAGGTGCCCAAACCACAACTTTGATGATGCTGCACAACTACATATTTTCTACAGTGGTCTGAAACCTCAAACAAAGATGATTCTTGATGCCTCAGCTGGAGGTACACTGATGTCAAAGAGCCCAGAGGAAGCAATTGTAATCATTGACTCCATAGCAGCCAGTGATTACCAATCTCATCATGATAGATCTCCGATTCAAAGAAAAGGTATAATTGAGCTGGATACTCAGAATGAAATTCTAGCTCAAAATAAACTATTGACTTAACAATTAGAGGCCTTAACCAAACAGATAAGCCAACTTCCTCAACAAATTCAACAAGCACCTCATAGTTGCCAACAAGAAGAGGAGGTCCATTATTTGCAGAATCAGACTAAACCTCAGCAAACTTATCAAGGAAATTACCAAGGCTACATAGGTGGTCCAGGTTTAAATCAGCCTTATGGCTGGAGGCAACAAAATGATAATGCATATTATGGTCCCACTAACTCTTCTTTTGTAGGTCCTCTAACAACTCTTATGCAGATTCTTCAAATAGGGTTCCACCACAACAACAACAAGAAGCTCAACCTGATAGAATATCAAAAATGGAAGATACTCTAACTCAATTTATGCATATGTCCATTTCAAATCAAAACAACACTGAGGCTTCCATAAAAAATCTTGATGTTCAGGTTGAACAACTTGCAAAACAACTATCTGAGAATAGAGGTGGATCTTTTTCAGCAAACATACATGAAAATCCAAAAGAACCAAGGGACTGTTTTAGAGTGGATGTCTTGAATGGAGGAATTTTTGACTCCAAAAAGTTGGTTTAAGAAAAAGATCATTCAGAGAAAACATTAACTGAAGCATTAGAGGAGATGAGTAAATCTGAAGAAGATGATAGTTTAGATTATCTTCAACAACTAGATGCTTTCAAGAAAATTCCTTACCAACAGTCTATGTTTGAGGAATTGTTAGAGGAAGAGAAAGATCAAGAATCACAAACAAAGGTAAACGCAGTACCTCCACATGCTAACAATGTTTTCCTTGCAGGAAATTTAAAGAAACTAGTTATCAATAAATCAATGCTCTCTGAAAAAGAAAAGAAACTGGTGAAAATATTGGAGGAAAATACAAAAGCTAAAGGCTCATCATTTTTGTCCAATTGCTGGGAGCCAAAGCCATAGCAAAGGCGTCCAGCTAATACGACGTTAAAGAAGCGCTCCTAAAAGGCAACCTAGTGTTTTCAATTTGTGTCTTTATTTTGATATTTTAATTTATGTCTGAACTTTACTTTTTGAATTTTATGTCTTTTTGGAAAGTATCATCTGTTTTGCTAGAACTGGAATATAGGTCCATTGGTTAGGGGGAGTAGCAAAGCAGGTGAAGAAGCAGAACATGGCAGATCCTGTTGATTATCTGAATGGAGGACATTGAGCTCCTCAGCCATGATCTTCAAAAATCAGTGACATTGTTTTTAAATTTCTTTACTGCTTTGTAGTTTAAATTTAGTACTTTGTTTATTTAGTTACTATGTTTGCTTAAATAGTTGTGTGCTTTTATAATTCTTTTTTGGTATTGTACACAGAGGTGTTTTGTTAACATAGTTGTATAAATCTTTTTGGGGCTTAACTGATACAACATGTTTTGAAAAGAATCAACAGATATAAATGTTTTGAAAATTGTTTTTTGGATCAGACACTATAAATGATTTTTTGGAAACTTTGAGAATGAAAAAAAAAACAAATGAATGGGTTTTCAAATATCAAATGAAGGCAAGACTTTTTACATGAAATTAATAAAGAATATCTTTCGAAACATTGATTTGATTTGAACATGAAAACAGACCTTAAGCCTAGTGAGTGTGTACAACCACATAAATTACATTGAGTGTCCTCACTGATCTGTTTATAGTTGGTTTTGCATGAATTTCTAATTGTCATAACATATGATGCATGGATATGATTTAGGCCTTCTTTCTTTTTGAACAACTTTTTAAGCCACTGGCCAAAAAGCTATCCCAACATAAATATAATGATTTACCATTTGCAAACCCTTTTGAGCCAAACACTTAATATTTTATTGGAACCCTATCCTAGGATAAGAATTCCTTACCTCACCTTAGGTTAGGAGAGCAAAAAGGGAAATATTTTGTTGATGAAAACTTTTTGGGTAGCTCATGCAATGAAATAAACTTGTAAATGTGGCTATATTCTATTCATGTGATAAGCAAAAGAAAAGAAAGAAAGAAAGAAAAAGAAAAGAAAAAGAAAAAGGAAACAAATTCCTTGTGTTTTAAGTATTGTACAAAGTATATGGGTGAAATGGAAAAATTGATAAACATGGATATCTTGGAAGAAAAAAGGAAGAAATAGGAAGTGATAATCTAATTATTTTATCTTTACTTGCTCTCCTAGTCTCAAGGTAACTTTGAATATCCAGAAAAACCAAGATTTCTTTTAAAGCAAGGCCCAACCCTAAAAGCCCTAATGATCAATGATAAATATGTATTTTGATCTGATGGGAAATGAACTGCAAAATTTTATCTATAAGGTATCAGTGTTGGAATTGAGACTAAACACACACCTGTGAGAATTAAACACCTTCGAGAGGTTTTCCTCTGTTTGAATCAAGCATATGTTTCCTCTGATGTTCTTTAGAAATAAAATGTGAATTGATCTTAATCTCATTTGGTTTTGAAAATTTCATCTTTTGTTTCAAATTCTTAAGGATGACTAATTTGAAACATGTTCTGATCACTCTGAAAAGTTGATTCTTTACAAAGCATGTTCATCCTCTATGTTCCTATTAATTATAGTGTTAGTTACTTTGCTTGAGGACAAGCAAGATTCTAGGTTAGGGGGAGTGATAAGTGCCCTAATTCAGTTAAATTCATGCTTCAGTTAAATTCATGCTTCAAATGTAGACACTTATCTTTTGATTTCAGAAGATTTGATTATAAATTTTCCCTAAACCTAGTTAAATAGCACCTAATGCTTGTATAAAAGTTGTTGTTTATATGTTGGAAGATTAATCCAATCATGCTTTGTATTTTGATAGATTCCATGGACTTCCAAAGTTTCCGTACACATAAAGCAAGCAAAAATGACTCATAAAAGCAAATCTGGGAGGTGCAGCAAGCAAATCAGGGCCAAAATGCATCAAAAGCCCAAAGACTCTTCTGGAAGTACATTTAACTCGCCCAAGCGAGTGAATCTAGTGTTTTTGCCCGCTTGGGCGAGCAACACCTGCAATTGGGCCTTCAAGTGGCCAAGTGGACGTGCAACTTGGGCTATTAACTCGCCCAAGCGAGTAAAACATGAAGGAATTGGTCGCTTGGGCGACCAAACTCGACCAGGCCAACCCCTATAAATATCCAAGCTCCCCCAAGGCAAAGGACATTCCTCTCAACCTCCATTCTTCTCTTCCTTGCTTCTTCTAAGCTTTTTCTTTAGTTTAGGCTCTTAAATATTAGTATTAGGTAGTTAGGAAAGTGATAGAAGTGAGATTTAGCGTGGAGACTCTGCCGGAAAGAAGCAGTGATGGGGCTCTTCATCAATTCTTCTCTTAAGGAGGTTCTCTCCATGCTTGGTTAGTTTCTCTTATGAATTGGATGTAATCTTCTACTTTTAAGTATCTCTTTTAATATTTATTTATGCATAAGTCTTTTCTATTTATTATTGGTAATTTTATCCCGTTCTTAATGCTTGATTCTACTTGATCACTAGTTTCATGAAATTAGATTCTAAGTTTAACTGGAAAGTACTCTTAGGATTTGAACTGAATAATTTTACTCTTTACGTTACGTTGTTAGGGATAAAACATAACGTTTAGATTGCAAATAGCACGCGATTATGATTGTAATGCTGGGTTATTTTCTTCGTATGCGAGGGATCGATATTCGGTAAATATCCTGAGAACTCGATTGCGAGGAATCGATTCGAGGTTAATTAATGTGTGCATCAATAATAATAGAAAATGATTTATACATGGTAATATTAATTGGATACTGAGGTATGAATGATGAAATCCAATCCTACGCTTTTCTTTAGTTAATTAAAATCGTTTTATTAGTTTTCGTAATCTTTCGTTATTTCCGTAAAAATCATCAAAACTTCGACCATACTCGTTGTACATAACTATTCAATTGTTGAATTCTAATTGGATTAACTGAGTAGCACAAGTCCCTATGGAGATGAACTTTTATAAATTTTGTAACTTACAACGACAATTGTTACGCTTGCTAAAAGTCTAACAGAGTGTTAGCCCACTTTGGCATTCCCAAAACTTTAGTAGCAAGGGCTTATCCAAGATCCTTGATCTAGTAGCATTAAGGGGAGTGTAATAGTTGTAGCGAGGTCCTCAGGTCTCGCATGCACGCTCTTTTCCTTTTTGGGCATCCCTTTCCTACTCCTTCTTCGAGCTGAACTCTTGATTCCTTAATTGTCGATTGTACTCGGTGAGCCTCTAATTGCATATATTTAGCGGTCTGACAACGAAGATCATCGAGATCTGATGTCGACTTCTTACAAAGATTGTTAACAAATGGTCCTGCCCGTAATGTTGTGACTAAGTGATGCATAACTATTGCTAGATATAGGTTTTTGATGTCCAATGCCACTTTGCCAAACCTCTCCATTAAAGGATCACAATGTCTATTTCTTCTCATGTCGTAGACTGACTAGTTCTACTGAAGTTAAGTGATGGGGTCGACTAGTTGCAAATTGGATACCAAACCGAGCCGTTAAAGTTTCAAAGAAGTCTATGGAGTTTGGCAAGATTCGGGTGAACCAAATTAGTGCTTGTCCTTTAAGCGAGGTAGGGAATACCTTGCATAGGACTACATCATCCATAGTGTAGAGTCCATCATGACATGAGGACAACATCATGAGTCCAACTTGCCCAAAGTGACTGGTGTTGTCCATAGTGCTCGACATTCTTGTTGCACTGTTATGTCTTCGGCATGTCTCCACTTCATATTCATGATTTCTTCTCTTAGAATATAAATGACTTCCTTATAATCTTCACTCAGATGGGGGGAAGGGATGGGTTGGGGTTGTCTAGTTGTCGGTTATTGTGACGGTTGTGTTTCTTCCATGGACCAGATAGTAGCTACCATACTCTCCTTGGGGTCATAGGAACATTTTTTGTTATCCAAGTGGCCTCAATGAACTCAAGAGAGGGGTGAATTGAGTTTATAATTTTTTCTTTGTTAATACACTCTAATTCCTTTTTATATGATAAATATGATAATATATCAAAACCTTGATTAAAAAGAGAAAAAAACAAGTAATTAAGATCTCTACCAATATAAATGAATACAGTAAATTTACAATAAAAGTAAAAAGATAAGGGAAAAGAGAATCGCAAACTTGGTTTATACCAGTTCAATCACTTCTTGTGCCTACGTTCAGTCCCCAAGCAACTTGTGTAACACCACTCCTTACTCTCTCGTGCTCGGTTGATTTTAGATAAAATTACGTGTCCACTTTGTATTAAAATTAGATTAGTATAAATTTTTTCACGAAAATTCGTTTCGTTTTGCTTGCTAATTTTATAACTCGTAAGTAACATAAACGATTATCCTCACCACGATTTATTTATAATGAGAAGCATAACTAAATAT
>PYAF01001316.1:203110-218734 GCA_007407185.1 Glycine tomentella | reverse complement strand
AGGTTTCTCTGAAGGTTAGGATTTTGCTCAAATCTTAGGAATTGATGAAGGTTTTTAGCTTTCAATCGGTTAAAACACGTTTCTAGGTCACAGGGAAGTGTTTAGGCTGACAAATAAGGTCCTAGGGAGCTTGGTTTCACCATTAATGGAGGCTGGGCATGGAGAAAGAGGGAGAAGAAGGTTTTCTTCTTCCAAAACGTGACTGACCTCTGTTATATTGCTTGCCCGAGTTCTGGCGCTGATCGCGCCAGCTCCCGCGCTGACCGCACCAATATGGCGGTTTAGGTGGCGCCACCAGCGCCACTCCCACGCCCCCAGCGTCAACTTCCCGAACCATTGGCGCTACCCGCGCCAGACTGGCGCCATCCGCGCCATGCCTTCCCTGACCTATGACGCCATCAGCGCCGTACTTGGCGTTGGTTGCGTGGAATTCCAGGGAAATCTGGTTTTCCAGGCCACTACCCGCGCCATCTGCGCCACCTATGGCGCTACCCGCGTGGTTTGGAAAACCTCTGGCGCCCCTCGCGTGACTTTGACGCCCTGAGCGTCAAGTTCCAGAGATTCTGGCGCGACAGCGCGGGGGTATGGCACCAACCATGCCATAACTTAGGGTTATCACAAGTTGCCCCCCAGCCAGGTAATCTGGTAGTCCGGGTTGTCGGGGTGTATATTATGTTGAACTTCCTGTGCATCACATTTGATCGCATTTGCGAGTATTTTGTTTGCCTTTGCCTTGAATTCTGATCGTGAATTGCCCCCAGACATTCAAGTCAGGTTAAATTCTGACCATGAATTTTTATTCCTTCTCGTGATTGTCAATCATCCGGGTTTCGGGGTTTATCTGTTCTATTCGACAGGTTTTTCCCTAACCCAGATTATTATGAGAAACTTATCCCGGAGGGCCGGTACAACATTTATATTCTGGAGGACCGGTACAACATTTATATCCTAGAAGGCTGGTATAACATTTATATCCCAGAGGGACGGTACAACTTTTATTAGTTGATATAATTCCAGCTTCCAGCTTGATCTTGATTTTTCGTGTATTCCGGGTTGTTTATTTATTTGCAACCGTGACTGTCCATATCCGAGTACTGAGTGCGTTTCAGTCCTCCTTTTAACTTTGTACATTCCTGTTGCCCCTCGGATTTGGACAGTCATAAGGGGACCCGCATATAGTATATGAGGAATGGGGAATGTCTGCTTTTGAAATTGCTTTTACAGTTGTCTTATCATTAACCGCAACACACTATTGGCGTAAAGTTTTTCCCTTTCAATACATACGTGCATTTAATGCTATGTCGTTTCATACTGCGCACTAATTATGAATTTTAAAATTGATTGGTCTTTTTTTGCCCCCGAAAATGACGCTTTGAACACGTTCGATGGTTACGCGACGTTTCATACGCATCTGATGGTTACGCTTGCACTCACATCTGACGGTTACGTGACGTTTCGCATGAATCCGACGATTACCTTTGCATCCTTCTTTATGTTTATATATAGCTTCTTTTATTTGCATTTGCATCTTCTTGCTTCGTTGCTTCTTTCTGAGTATCCTTTGTGTTTTCTGAACCTTCGTTTCTGCTATTCCCAACGTTTCATCACTTAGACTTTAAGAAATCTTCGCAGAAACAGGTATCCTTACTACCATTAAACTTCTTGTTTTCGCTTTTGTTTCGATTATAACTTGTTGATTCTTCTTGAGGTGACTTCAATCTTTGGTCATTTTCTGGGTCAGGTTTCTTTGTTATTTCTTTGTTGCGAATCTTTCAATTCTTCGAACAGTTTTCTTGCAACATTTTATTTTCATAGTCCATAATGAGTGTTTCTCCCGAAGAAGAGGCCAGGTTACGCCAAACCATTCCCCCTAGGGTAGGGTATTGGTTATTTGGTCTTCCCCTTTCTGAAGAAGAAAGGGAAAAAGCTTTGTTTCGCTCACATACTCGTGGAGTCAACAAAAAAAAGAAAGTCGAAGTTCTTGAAAACAAAATTACTTTAGACAAGACTAGGTTTTGGTTTGACGTTAGGGCTTCCCCTAATGGTCCTCCCTCTTTTTCTCCGGGTTCTGAACTGCAGAACCCGAGGTCTTCGTTGTCCAAAGGTATTGTCACCCTTTCCTTAAAACCTATCTTTAAAACCCAGTTCGAACCGTGCTTCGATTGCATTTATGAAAGTACCAAACTCTTAGAGTCCGATTGCGATTCTATGGTTAATTCACTACTGGGATCTTGCCGTCATAACTCGATCCTTATCTCTAAACCGAGTCTCGTCAGGCCAAGTATTGTCAATTTTGTGCCGAATAGTCCTGCTTATTTTGCTAGGAACATTGACAGGTCTAAAGACCTCGTCTTTATCTTAGATGATTCTTCTAGTCCAACAAATTCTCCTCGCAACCCAAAACTATTCTTCTTCAGGTATGTCACTATTTTAATGATTTTTATTTGTTTGACGTAGGTATTTATGGACCTGTCTTCGGAACAAGTTGTTGTGTCTCAATGTGCTGAATCTCATTCCGATTCCCCTTCCCCTTCTATGATTTCCAAATTCCCTTGGGTCACCTAAGAAGTACTGCATACGTTGTCCGAGTTGAATTCGGAGGACGTTGCCGCACTCCCTGTTAGGAATCGAGAAAATTTTAGTGTGCGTCCCCCTGACAAGGATGAGCCTATCTGTTCTTTGAGGGGAATAACTCTTCTTTTTTTTCTTTTTCTACAAAGATGTGATAACCCATATAAGTATCCGATTTCCCTTATCCGAATTTCAGATGAGTGTTTTAAATCACCTTCATTTGGCTCCGTCACAACTTCATCCAAATAGCTGGGGCTTCATAAAAGCTTTTGAACATTTTGTGCATACTTAGAAATTCCTAGTACCGTTCCTCTTTTCTTTTATTATTTTACTGTCCAAACTGGTAGGACGAGTAGGGATGATAACACGTTGTCGAGACGCATCAAAAACAATTTTACTAAGCTAATTCTGTAGCACAGACCTAACCTAGGTCGACTCAGAGACACGATCAATATGGTTCTAGCTTCAATTCATTGGTAATAATAAGGGGGGATTTTGTCAAACAGTTGGTATGCGGTAAAACAGGAAAGAACACAAACTAAAATTAAAGAACAATGCAGAAATTAACAAGATTATCAAAGAGTAAGGTAAAACAGATGAGAAAGCATCAATCCAATTCACCAACCCAAGCAATTCGAATCATCATCATTCTCATAAGTTGATTCTATCATGAACATTCATTCAATCTCAATAGAAGCAGTTCAATCGACTCTACTCCTAAATTAATTTAAAACACAACCCTAACTGAAATATCATTCAATTAATCTTGTGATTATCATTCGAAATTAGGACATGAATCCATAATCCTAACTCGCTTTCAATCCTAAATGCAGTCATAATCATGAAAACATAATAGAAATTGAAGAAGAAGGTGAACATTCAAATAGAATTCGAAATACCGAACCGGAACTCCAATTCTTCTCTTGCTTGAGTTAGATCCTTGGATTGATTAATGATTTATCCTTCCATGACGATCACCAAGGAAAGCTCCATGAAATGAGTGCAGTAAAATAGAAGGATAGCAAGATGAAAATGAAGAAGATGAAGAACAATGAAGAACAAATGAGAGAAAATAAAGAACAAGAGTTTGATCCTAAAAACTAAAAGAAAGAAAAGTAAAAGCTGTTTTTATTGAATGTAAAAGTGTGCTCTCAGTTTCACTAAAGTCACTAATATATGTAGTGACTGAGTTCTGAAAATAAAATGGGCCACAAACAAACCCAACAATCTAATTATTTGCTATTTACAACCATGAAAGTCAAATTCGCAGCCCAAAATTACAAGTGCAAAGGTGCTAACTTAGAAGCTTAAAATGACCCTCTAAATGACATAATTGGCCTTGGGATATTTCTAGCAAACTTGTAGATCTTTTCTTTATCTTTCCAGGGACTCCTAGAACGCTTCATTCGGAGATCGGTAGCACTCTATAGGCCCTGCACAAGCCAGATACGTCAAGTGAGCAAAAATCTAAAAATACGCAACAAATAGCAATTAAGCCCGCTTACTTGCCTAGGCCCAAAACTGAATTAGAATAGGAAAATAAAATTCCAAGAGAGGTCAAATAAACTAAGAAGGATAGAAAAGTATTCAACTAAAAGCACTCTATCAAGGGACTCCCAAATAAAAAAGGATGGACATCCATCCGAGGCCATATTGAGCGCAAGCTCTTCCTTGTATATATAGACTCTTTTAAAAACTTTAAAAATAAGTATTTGAAAGTTGCTATCAAACCCGGCAAACAACCTTTTTCTTTGTTATGCTGATTCCAAGGACGTAGAGTGGAAATTTCCACTCTACTGGTCCCATACCCACCATGAGTTTCCTCCTTCCACCTACTGTTTCGAGGAAACTGACTTGTCGGATTGTGATGCTTTCTCTATTACTCGGATAGCTGCTTATAAGGAAGCTCACGGTCATCCTAGGGTTGCTTCCTTTATTCGCAAATATCAATCCGGGTTTCCCGGTCAATTGAATATGATCATGTCCATTGTTGTTTTGTTTATACATGGCTTTGCTTGTTTTAACTGTTCCTTTGCTTTTATTTTGCAGCTGCTGATATGGGAAAGCACCCAGCCCCTGTCTCGAATCCGGCTTCTAGTATAGAGAAGTCAGCACCTCCCACTTCGGCTTCCGGCAATCCACTAACCTCCAAGCAACGAAGGCGATCTCAACCCCCTCATTTCCTCGCTGCTTTGGCGTCAGGGAAATGTTCTATGACCACTAGCCCTGGGTCAAAGAAGAGAAAGCTTTTCGAGGATCAAAAGGGTAAGGATTCAACTGCTCTCACGACACTGCTTCAGAGGCCCTGAAGGAAAAGGCAATAGCTGCTCTGACGGCACCTGCTCCAACAATGACCTCACCCCAGGCACTTGCCCCTCCACCGACTTCGGGTACCTCTTCTTCCGCCGGAACCGGATTGTTACCCAGGTCCCTTTGGGAGAAGGGTATTACTGAGGAACTCTTTCGCGTTGTTCACACGCCCAAGCACTTCGCGGATCTAGTTCCCTTCTCGAATGCTGAAATTCAAGAGCTCGGCCTTGTAGAGCTTAATGCTATGAAGTGCTCATCCCTGGTTCAGAGTTTAGCGACTATGAAGACTAGGTTTCTCAGAACTTTCAATGAGCTTCACGCATCTAGGGAGGAAATAAAAAAGACCCGGGAGGAACTCCTTGTGGCTCATAACACTGCTGCAAATTTTGAGCATCTCGGGAGGAAATAAAGAAGATCTGTGAAGAACTGCTTGTGGCTGAGAGCACTGATGTGAAGCTAAAGTCTGATGTCGATTCTGTACGGCAAAAGAATGTTGTCATCACGAAAATTTTTAAAGATTTGAACGTATTGTATGACAAGCAGGTTCAGACATTGAAACAGACTGAGGCAGAGCTTGTGTATACGAAGATTGATGCTGCTAATTTGAGAACCCAGCTTTTAGCAGCCGCGGAGGGGTCCTTTAATAATACGTTGGAGCAAATTTGTTTTTTGAACCCCGAGATTGATTTTAATACCTCCGGTATTCACTTTAAAGCTTTCGTTTGTGATGGCAAGTTGATGTCCCTTCCTTCTCCTCACGAAGATTCACTGACTCAAGTGAATGAAGGTTAAACATGGGGAGAGGAAGAGGTAACTCCTGCCAGTCAAACTAATGACCAAGCTCAGTCCCGGGCAGCTTGAGTATTTGAAGAGCCAGGATGTTGATTGAAACATGTAATTTTTTTTTCTTTTTCTTGTTGGGGCCTTTGAGCCCCTTTTGAATTTGTATTGAACATTGTTGGGCTTGTTCCCGGTTTTACTTTACTTATCATTATATTTAACGTTTTTCTTAAATTGTAACCCGTTTTTAGAATTTCGCTCACTGGCGCATGAATACATACTATATTGGATTCTATTAAATGATTTGGCCAAAATCAAAAATATCTTTCGCAGTCTATATAAATATCCATCTGGTTTCAAAGACCAGGCATTATATTGTGCAAAGATTTGTTTTATCTTTGCAACATGTTACGGGTTATCATCCCTGAACTTAATCCTGGCAAAGATTAGTTTGCTACACATAGACGTTTGATTTTTCAACCACTATTTCTACATTTCAACCTGATCAGGGTTTAAATAGCATACTTCACATTTGCCAAGATAATAATTTTGATGCATCATATACATGAAGGTTTATTTTTATACCCCCATTTACCTAAACCCGAATGTAAGTATCTCGGTTTCAAATTTTTAACTCGGCATTGCCTAAGTTTCATTAGCTGAAGGTTTTAACCAGTTCAAGTTTTACCCTTGAGCCTTCACTTCTTGAGTTTTTAACCCTTTCTTGGGCTTTACCCTCAAGATCACTTACAACTTGAGTTTTTAACCCGGACCAAATTTCGAAGCATCCTCCCTTACTCTTGGAACCCGACTTCTCTTTAGGTGACTTTACCTATAAGCCCGACTTTGTTCGCCATAGCCTTTTCATTTGGCTATGCTGCCTTAATCTTTGATTAACAATCTGCCTTTATTCGCCGGCATTTCTGATTTTTATCCCAAAGTGTCGGTCTTTATTTAACATACCGTTTATATCCCGGAGGACTGGTATAACATTTATATCCCGGAGGACCGGTATAACATTTATATCCCGGTGTACCGGTACAACATTTAAATCCCGAGGGACCGGTACACCATCTTGACTTCTTTCGCCGAAGTTTTATGGTTACGGAGACCAATTTTACCTCTTTGAAGGACATTTTAATTTGTGCCTTTCTTATTTGAACCTGGCTTCATTTGCCATGGTCTTTTAATTTTAGCTGGCTTTCTTCACAATTTACCAAAACAGAATGTCGACATTTTGATATGATATTTGGGGAAGCGGTGTTTGCTTCTTTTCTCGAGCTCGACTTGCCTCAAGTATTCTTTCAATTTGGTTTTTTGGGCCTAAGCCTTGTGTTGCACTTCATCTTTAATTGAAGTCTGAAACTTTGACCAGGGTTTTTGGCAAATCACAACCCGCCATATGGACCGGTTTCCTTTATTACCATTTTGTATATGCAAAATCACAACAGAGGCAAAAATGTTTCATTTATTTACAAACTTGCCATGAGACAACTCGTGATCCCAATAAAGGAGAAATGTAACACCCCGTATGCATCCGGTGTATTAACATATTACTTAATCAGATAAGCGCATAATTACTTTAATTAAAAAGCCGCGGAAACGATTTACAAAAAAACCATATTTCTTGATTCATTATGTATGGTACACTTTAATACTCAACAACGTAATCCAACCTCATAGACCCAAAACAATATAAATAGTGGCAGAAGCATAAACAATATCTCTACAGATATGTCAGGAGGTAAACAAAGGTATGTATATACATCAACTGACACTCACAGTGTCTATACAAAAGAATAAGCACCAAGTGCTCTGATCTCCAAGATCACTTCCTCACACGAGTACATACAAAATATACAGTCCATGTACAAACATAACCACCAAATATGCACACACGCATATATCTTCCCTCTACAGGGGTACAAGGTATGTCAACATAAACAAAATGAGCCTCCCAACTCGCAAAATGCTGCAACAGCTGTCCCTACTGGGGCATTCTGCCCTGGGAACCGTCATCTCTGCCAGATGAGTCTCCTGCAAAACATAATCCCCACACGGGGTGAGATACACATCTTAGTAAGCTCAGGGTCCTTGGAGGTATCTCCTCCACCCTGGCTCACTTTCATGACACACAGCATCAAAGGCATCACAAACACTGGCCTCTCGTCCCTCATAATAATACACAGCTAATCATCTAGCTCTAATGTATAACTGCGGAACTACGCCACCACGATGCATCATCATCAGCATTAGGACTCTCAGTCCTCAGTGTGAGATCGGAACTCACACCTGTGCCATCCCATCGGGAGCTACCCCTTTACGCATGGATGCACGTATATGGCACCTCCGAGAATAGGCTTCAACCGCGACGGGACCACCTATCTCTTGGTCTTAAGGGATCATCATCACCCTTTACGTGAGCAAACCAAACTAGGAGGTGCGCTCTTCTCCTAGGGAGATCCATATCTATCTAACTGGCTAGAAGATCTATTCAACAGGTAACCATACATACCAAGCATAGAATTATGCATACATATCATCATGAGGAATGCAACAACCATTTCAATACACATGCATCATGAATGCACCCATCACTCCCTCGAAGTATGGTGGAACACAGCAGTGGGAAACACTCCCAAGAAACCAAGAACTTACCTGGCAAAGCCGTGCTCTGCAGTTCAACCCCAGAATGATGGTCTACGCCACTGACACCCGCAGTGTCACGCCCTATATAAGGCATACAAGCTTAATCAATCATCAATTCAACCATACAAACATAACAACGGTTCTCAACCATTACAATGAAAGGAAGCGTCATTCCTTTCCATATAAACCTCTAAGTCCTCTATCTTAAGGTTATAGAATTAACCAATCCAAAGCTATACAAGCCCAAAGTTCAACAATGAACAATATGGCTACACGGCTTCTTCAACAAAAAAACACCATTTATATAGCTTCCGGAGCACATATAGCTCCAGCAAAAAGGCTCATGGATGTTCAACAATCACCAATAAACCAATATACTAGTTACACCTACCTTTCTCAGAGCCAAAAACCAAAGTCCATGAAACTAACATTTGAAAGCTAATCCTTCATCATAACAACATTCTAAACATACTTTTCTAAAGGACCCAAGCCTAATTCCAGCTCTAGCTCAAAAGGGTCACTATTCATCCCAAAGACAAATTCATAAATCAAACGGTAAAAGTCGAGTTTCTTACCTCTAAGACGACAAGGAAGACTAGTGGACCACTTCCCCAAGCTTGGGTGAATCGCTTCTTTTCCTCGCCGAGCTCGAGTTTTGGGAAGCTCCTTAGAGATTTTGATCTCTCCATGTGATGGTTTTTAGGGAAATGTGATGAAGGATTCTAGCTCATAAGGGGATTCCCTACAACTTTCATGTTTGGAGGGAAGTGTTTTGCTGAAGATATGGAGCTTTCCAAGCTCTTTAATGGTGGAAACGGAGTAGGGAGGAAGAAGATGGCTGTTTTGACCCCAAAAACGCGTAAAATGACCTTATATAGTGGTCCAGGTCGCGTTCTGGCACTAACCGCGCCAACTTCCAGCATCCGTGGTGCTAACAGCGTCGTTCTGGCGCTAATCGCGCCAACTTCTAGAACTTGTGGCGCTAACCGCGCCGTTCTTGCGCTAATCGCGCCAACTGGCAGAACCTGTGGCGCTACTCGCACCAATTTTACGCTAACCGCGCCAGGACCATTTCCGTCGCTAATTCTGTCGCTAATTCCGTCACTAAAACTTTTGCGACAGAATTTTGAAAATTTAACTTTTCTTTCTTTCTTTTTCTTTTATTTATATAGCCTTGGTTATTATAAGAAACAACATTGTTTTCGAATCCTAACAAAGGAAAAAATCACTACTTGCCGAAATCATGACTTATTGATCCGCGTTCCAGGTTCGTTTAATTTCCTCCCGTTGGCTTTAGTCTCAACTCCTCGGCATCTCTCTTCATGTCAAATTCCACCATGTTAATTGGTTTTCCTGACTTACGTTCCTCAACCGTCCTTTCGTTCTGGTCTCCTTGACGGGTCCGAGGTGGCAAGGATGGGCCACCTTCGCTATCCTTGACCGCGTTGTAGTAACACTGTCGGGATTCTTTCTGGTCCCCGCAAATTGTAATCACTGTGTTTTTGGTCCACACCATTTTTTATTTTCTAGTGCTTAGTAGAGACCAGCATATCCCATTTATGGATAGTTGGCCTCCCTAATATAATATTATATTACGAGGTAAAGTCGGCCACAATAAACTTGACTCGTTCTGACTTGAATGCCTCCTTGGTGCCTATCATCATCCTGAGGTCAATGTAACCTTTAGGGGTAGTGTTTTCCCCATTGAACGCTATTAACATTGTTTTGCATGGCTTCAAATCATCTTCGTCAATATTCATTTTCTTAAATGCATTCCACAAAATTATATCCGCGTAGCTACCATTATCTACAAATATCCTCCACGTCTTTCATATCCTCCTCCGTTAAATAGAGTACATGGAGCTTTGCTTTGTTAATTTTTTCTTTGAACTTAGGTTGTTCTTTCACTGAAAGAACCTCCTTTAGATACTTCCTTCTTTGGCTGGCGATGTTTCCTCCTTCTCCCAAATCTCCACAGATGACATTACATTCGAACTCGGGTTCTAGAAATTCACCTTCATCATCATTTGGCTTTTTTCTTTTTTCTTCTTTATCTTTTTCAAGTGTCTGGGCTTCGTTTTGACCCTCGCCTTTGTGTTTATTCCTAAGACCCTGAGTCTTTATCGCGTATTGCCTTAGTCTGCCATCTATGACAAACTTCATAATCGTATCCCTTAACTCCCAGCATTGGTCAGTGGTATGCCCCGGTCCGTTGTGGAATTCATAGAACCAGGATTGATCTATCCCTGCCTTATTGTACAATGGACGAGGTCGCTCTACCTTTCTCATCTCGATTGAAGCTACTTCTCGCCAGATTTGTGATAGGGATGCGTTTAATGGGGCGTACTTTTCATATTTGGCCTTGTCACTACGAACGCCCCCAATCAGTGCAATGAGATGTGTCTTGATTGTGACCCCATTGCTGCACCCTGCCCCTGGGAGGTGGGCTTCTTCTTTTGGGACTTCTTTTTTCCTTTTCTTTTTCCACTGCATTTGCAATCTCCATTTGTTCCATCTCTAAGTACTTTTTTTTTATCGTGCCCTAAACTCCATCAGAGATTTCATTGGATCTTTGTATATTGACTTTGCCAGCCGGGATGATCCATACAATCTGGCGGCGATGAGGTGCACATGCATTTTTTCTTCCAACCTTTACATCTGCAAGGAGGCTTCTTTGAAACGGTCTAGGTAACTCTGGAGCGTCTCACCAGGTTGTTGTCTTATCTTTCCAAGTGTGAACTTGGACTTAGGTTGTTTCTTACAGGTGGCGAAGTTCAACAAAAACTTCTGCCCAAAATCTTCAAAATTGTGGTGACAGTGTATGAAACCACGTTTGCGCGGCCCTAGATAAAGTTGTAGCAAAAATCCTGTATATTGTGGGCTCATCAATTCCCCTTACACACATTTGCATATCAAACTCATCAATATGCACTTGTGGGTCTTGACTCCTATCGTACTTTATCAAGAAAGCTCCATCGAAGTCTTCCAGGTATGGAGCGTTGACAATTTCATCAGTGAAGGGATTGTTGTTATGCTGCCCCTATTATATTTTCTCCTCTAAACTCCCCCGTCCATTCTTGGTCGAGGGGCAGTTTCTCTGGCTGGGTCTATTGCATTCCGATCTTCCCCCGTGTTCAGGTTTTGAAACACCACTACAGGTTCCTGAATGCCAGGAACCGCAATCCGGACTTGGGCTGTCCGATTTGTATCAGCAATGGCAGCTTGCGCACGAGCCGCGTTTCCAATGTCGATCTAGACTGGGTTTGTATCTCGAGACTGGGCTAGACCTCCAGTAGTCGTTCGATATGAATCCCTAATCCCTATCCGACTAATTGGTACTCCATGATCAGCCCGATTTACGCTTGCATTGCCTTTTTGGCCTGCTTGTTGATTTACTGAAAGAACTTAGACTCGACTGATGCTTTGGTTCCTGTCGTTCCTATTTGTATCCTAACTTTGCTGTCTGCGGTTCTCATTATGAACCGGGTTCTCCATGCTCCTGATGTGCTGTTCTATAAGCCGGATACGTTGCTCTTCTTCATGCCTCAACACGGCATTACGCTCCTCATCTGGATCTCTAAATTTCTGATGTCTTCATTCATTTGCAGGGCGTACCTCCTTTCCATCTCATCCATCTGGTCCAGGATTGAATTGAGAACGTTGCTCATGAGACGCTCATTTCGCTCTTGAACCATTTGAATTTGATCCAGCTGATGAGCATCTATTTGATTGGGTGAGACTGCTCGTGTCGCTGGGGCAGGAATGGAGGCTGCATCTGAGACCTCTTCACTTACATGGACCGCGTCATAATCCACCGGTTGGGGTGGTGCCATGTTTTGGTGTGGAGGGGGCAGTAGATTCACCTCCTCAAAAATAGGATTTGAAGGTAAGTCTCTCCTTGCACTCGCATCGGAACGTGGGTGTGCAATCTGATTGTTACTTCTCGTGTTTACCATCGCGAATGTTGGATTTGTGAACATGGGATTTGTAAACATGTGATTTGAAATTTAACGTTCCCCACAGACGGCGCCAATTGTTCTGTTCTTGAGAACAACAATGTCTAGCTGGATAGATAATGGGTTGATTTTGGATCAATAACTCTCTCTGAGGTATCTATAGAAGAAATACCCCTTAATTAAGTAAATCACTATGCACTTTGAAACTAAAACGGCGTTTAGCCAATGGTTGTGAGGTGTGTACACAGTGATAGTATATAATGGAATCGAGAGAGAATGAATATACCTCTGAGCGTACCTCTTATTTATAAGGGTGTTACCTCTAGGTCAAACGCTCCCACTTCTTGATTAGATAAGATATAATCTCTTGAGTAGATAAGATACCACCTCTTAATTAGTTAGGATATAATCCCTTGATTAGATAAGATATCTGTTTGTTGGGATCTCCTTTGATAATTGTTATGCACGTTGTTGGGATCTTCCCAGTTATTGCTGAGATTCTGAGCTAATAGACCCTTATTGGGCCTCATCATATTAGGCCTATATGTTGGGTCCGTAACAAAGTCATTTAGAAAGTTAGTTAGGGAATATTAGCTCTATAAATGAGAGGCTTTAATGTCTAATTTTTATCTTTTTAAATCAATTCAATATGTTACCACATGAGTATCAATATGTTTCCTATCTCTCTTTTGCATTTGATCTTCATTCCTAATGGAATTTTTTTTTTTTGGGTTTAGACCACATGTATTCCCCATTGGAGACAATGCAGTCCAGGATGAATAGAACCACTATGGACGATAAAACTATCCTTTCAAGTATTTAACACAATTACATATATAGAACTTGAACCCGATACCTCTAGCTAAACTGGAACAACTCCACACCAGTTTATATGCATGTTATTGCTGGTTTTGATCCATGGATTTGTAACAACTACTATTAGCAAAGATTAAATATTACATTTATAATTTTTGAAACATTATTGTACACTACAAACAATAACAAACTTGTATCCATGGAGGACCAATTAATATATATAGCTCTCTTTATTTTATTATTTAAATATATTTTTTATTTTTGAAAATTGAAATATATAAATATAATAAGAGTAAATACATAATTAATCAATTAATGAATACACAAATTGAAATACTCATTAATAATACCATTAAAAACCATTACCCTTCTCAATGGCAAATAATAAATGTGAATTTAAAACTTAATTTCTATTAAATGCCTCTTTTTAGGAGTTCTGTTAAATGTCTCACTAATTAATACTCTATCTGTCCCTAAATATCTTTTTTCCAATTTTATTTGTCCTTTTTTTATAAGATTTTTTTTTTCAATTTGTCTTTTGATTAATTATTTTTTAATCCAAATATCCTTAATTATTTTACAATAAATGCTATTGATTAAAAAGATAAATACATTATCTCTCTCTTATAAGGATTGAATAAAAAGATGAGCACACATTAACTAATTAGATTAAAAATTAATTAAGTGAAAAAATAGAGATTATGAGTCTCAATAATTTTAAGATAATTTTGACAAAATAATACAAGTAACAAATTTAATATTATTAACTATATTAATAAACTTTCTTAAAGAGTCTGAATTAGTTAAAAGAAACTTATATTTAAGAACAAAGAAAACATGATTTATTAATTAAATAAAAAATGAAAAATAAACACCCCTCCATTTTTTTAATTGTTGGATTTTGAAAAAAAATATATTTCTATTTATCTATCATTTGTGAAATTTAAGATCACATTAAGTTATTAATTACTCTTTTATCAATTATATCTTTACTTATTTTCTAATATTGATCTTTAATTATTTTACACATGTATTTATTATGTAATGAAAAAAAACATGAACTGTACAACTTTAAAATTTTAAGAAACTTTGTTACTTTTTTATTTATAAATAACAACTTTAAAAGACAGATAAAAACAAATTGAGTGAATAACTCAAAACGAATTATCCAGAATACCTTTATTTTGGACAAAGAAATTGCCCAAAAGCTTCCTTACCAATTACTTATTATTTAAATTTGTATCCATATATGTATGTGTATGCGCATCCATGCAAGAACTTAGAAATAATTTTTTGTTCTATGTGGTCATAACTAAATGTTGACAAATACCAATCAATACTTTTAGGACACTTGTTAAGGAAGTAAAATATTTTTTTTTTATTGAAGGGAAATTTATTTATTGATATACGTAAAAAAAAGTTCTCCTATTGTTTTTAAATATATTCTCGTATGATTTTTAATAAAATCTTTTCTTTTTTAATATCTTTAACTTAGAGCATTAGTTAGCATGTTTTTATAAATATTTAATTGACCATTTAAGTTTTTTATTTATTAATATATACATGCACTCAGGTATTACTTTTATTAATATATCTAAGATAATTTTATATTAGTTAATTGTGTAAATTTATTTACACTTGATAACATATGAAAAATTAAATTCATGCAACAACAACAACAACAACAACAACAACAACAATAATAATAATAATAATAATAATAACAATAATAACAACAACAATAATAATAATAATAATAATAATAATAATAATAATAATAATAAAAGATGATAATAAAATAAAATTATTTAGGAACATGTTTTGTGACATATTGAATTTTCTTCATTTAATATGAGTTGTGGTTTTACAATGCACTGCAAAACCTAGAATATTATTCTATAATTGAAATTATAATATTATCTCAATGAAAATTAAATTCATACAACAACAATAATAATAAAAGATGGGAATAAAATAAAATAATCTAGGAACATGTTTTGTGACATATTGAATTTTCTTCATTTAATATGAGTTGTGGTTTTACAATGCAATGCAAAACTTAGAATATTATTCTATAATTGAAATTATAATATTATCTCAATGATAAAAAATAGCACTAAAAAAAGTTAATGCAAATTATGAAAATAATTTTTTAATTTTAATTAGAAAAATATTATTCAAAATATCTATAATAATGTATTAAAATTTTATATTAAATTAGTACCTATTCATTTTAAAGTTAGATAAAATTAATTTCTATAAGAATTACCATTAAACATCTAAATAAAATTTGAATTTGTATATAAATTAATTTTAATTGCAAATTTTATTTTAAAACATTGTTAAATTGTACGTGTGTATGGTGTGATGAATTAATTTCTCAAATCTAGTTAGAATTAGAATATATTAATAATTTAAAGATATTTTACACTATTATTCAATTACATATCATTATATAACGTAAATTCTATTAAATGTTTTCATAATTTTTTTAAAAATTATAATGGAAAAAAGTTTCTAATTATTTGATAGTAAAGAAATT
>PYAF01001316.1:172153-192261 GCA_007407185.1 Glycine tomentella | reverse complement strand
AGAGATGCTAGCTGTAGTGTATGCTTTAGATAAGTTCAGGTCATATTTAGTAGGTTCTAAAGTGATTGTGTATACTGACCATGCAGCTCTTAAATTTCTGCTGAACAAGCAAGATGCAAAGCCACGCTTGCTGCGTTGGATTTTACTATTGCAGGAATTTGATTTGGAAATCAGAGACAAAGCTGGAGTAGAGAACAAGATGGCTAACCACTTGTCTAGGATTCAGGAGAAAGATTTACAAGATGGACCAAAGATAGAAATCAATGAGTCTTTCCCTGATGAACAAGTGCTTGCTGTGCAATTCAGTCCATGGTTTGCAAACATGGCAAACTTCAAAGCTGTTGGAATCATGCCAGAAGATCTAAATTGGCAGCAGAGGAAGAAATTCCTACATGATGCGAGAAGGTACTTCTGGGATAACCCTTTCTTATATTTTCAATGCACTAACAATGTTATCCGCAGATGTGTAGCTGAAACTGACGTGCAGAATATTCTGTGGCACTGTCATTCCTCTAACTATGGAGGCCATTTTGGTGCAAACAGAACTGCACACAAAGTGCTGCAATGTGGCTATTATTGGCCAACACTCTTTAAGGATTCCAAAGACTTTGTGATGCAGTGTCATAGTTGTCAAAGAACAGGTAATATTTCTCGCAGAGATGAGATGCCACTGAACAACATCCAAGAGGTTGAGCTGTTTGATGTATGGGGCATTGATTTCATGGGCCCTTTCCCTAAATCATTCTCCAACCAATACATCTTGGTTGCTGTGGATTATGTTTCCAAGTGGGTTGAAGCAGCAGCTTTACCCACCAATGATGCTAAAGTGGTGATCTCATTCTTGAGGAAGAACATTTTCACCAGATTTGGGGTGCCAAGAGCGATCATAAGCGATGGAGGGACTCACTTCTGTAACAAGCAGTTTGATAGCTTGTTGGCAAAATATGGAGTCAAACACAAAGTGGCTACCCCTTATCATCCTCAAACAAGTGGCCAAGTAGAGATTTCCAACAGAGAATTGAAAAGAATCTTGGAGAAAACTGTTGGAACATCAAGAAAAGGATGACAAGGAATTGGATGACCACAAGATTGGAACTTAAGGGTTGGATCTAGCCTCATATTAGCTACTATTCCAAAGAATTTCCTACCCTTAGCCCAGCCAAGTTACAAGCCTGAAAGACCTTTTGATCAAGTTGTGCTTACATCTGTTGAGAATATCTTCAAGCTTATGGTAGTGCTGTGATTATGTTGAGTGAGAGATTATCATAGCCTGATACACTGAGTGATGAGTGGAATAAACACATTCTGTGAGGAACACTCAAGTTAACTCTAACAATTTGACAGAATTGAAAGTGCCATTGAAGCTTTGATTTGAATTTGATCATACTTAGCATGATGATTCTAGGGTTGTGAATTGTGGTTTGGTTTGATCATTGACCCTTGCTTAGTCTTGAAGTTCTGTTATTGCTGAGGACATCAACTTTCAAATCTGGGAATTGTTTGATGTGTTGCAAACACATCTTAGTTTTAGGCTAGTTTTAGGTTATAATTCAATAAAATCCTTAGGAATATAGGTTAGAATTAGTTTAATTGTTGTTTATATTTAATTATATCTCATTTTAGTACCAAGTTGTGATTTCAGGACCAAAAAGAGGAGAATCAAGCAAAGAAAGAAGATAAGCCTATTCAAAGTCTCGCGCGATCCGCGCCATCCTCCGCGCCAGTCGTGCCACAGTGCAAAACACCAACCTTCAGCACGAACAAACCGCGCAAGCCGCGCCAGGAGCCACGCTAACCGCGTCATCAATTCGAAAGCTCCACGCGGATAGCGCCAAACGCCGCGCGATCCGCGCCAAATGCCCAGTACCAGCCTTCCAGCTCGTGGACTCCACGCTATCAGCATGGAGGTTCACGCTACCAGCACCACCTATTCGAAAATCCCGCGCGATCAGCGCAGGACTCTGCGCCATCAACGCCGTGAAGATTTCTTTCCTGATTTAAATTGATCTGTTTCGAGATTTGGCACAGGAAAAGGCTTTGTTACTCCAATTAAACTCATCTATAAATACAAGGCCTCTGGGACTGAAGAAAGGATCCTGGGAATCACTGAACATCATATTTTATCATTCTAAACCCTTGGAAATCAAGAATCAAGGCTAGGATTGCAGCAGAATCATGTATTCAATGACAACTTTTGTGTTCTTGAAGCCTATGTCAGGCTCAATTCTGTATTGTGGTTAGGCCAAGAACTGATGTGAACTCCTCTGTAACTTGACTGGTATTGAATAAGATTGTTATAATTATTTTATTCTATTCTGTTCTTTATTGTTCTATTCTTATTTGGAATTGGCCATTCTATGTAAGTGCTGAGAGTAAAGATTCACAATAGGGATGTTGGGGTCCTAATTTCTGACTTGATTAGAATAACAGTTGTTCATTGCCTAGGGATAGGGATGCGTGACTGCAGAACTATATAATAAATTCTTTCAATTGCTTAACTTGATAGAATTCACTAAGGGATTAGGTTTTTGATTCAGGTTAAAGGGTTAATTCACTAAGGGATTAGGGGATAACTAAATTAGGAAAGATTTATTCTCTAAGTAATTAGAATCAATTAAACTTGATAACCAGTTAAGTGAAAGAGGTAGGGATTAAAGGGGTTGTGCCTGACTACAATTATTCATTCCATTGGTAACAACTCAAACTATTTTACTGCGTTTATATCTTTAAATTCTGTCTTTACTTTCAACACTCAACACACAACAAATTCTTCACAAACATTTTCTTTTTATTTTACTTCCAATCGCTTAGACCTAGAATTACTGTGAAATTCATTCCAATCCCTGTGGAGACGATACTCTACTTACCCACTTTATTACTTGAAACGAGCGGTGCACTTGCCGTTTTTGCAACACCCGGCGCTACCCGCGACACATCACAGACTTGGTTTCCTGCTGAAGAACCCTGGCGCTGACCTCGCTGAACCTCGCGCCAGCCGCGCCAGGCTTCAGGGTCATTATAGAGGTGTTCTGTAGGAAGTTTCTATCCCAATGAGGGAGATAAAGGTGCAAAAGCTCGTCCTCAATATCTCCGTTGAAGCAGAGGGAGATCACTTCACCCTTGTTTAGCGGAGATCGTCTAACCCGAGCTGGGTGGAGATCGTATCACCAGAGATGGGTGGAGATCGTCTCTCCAGAGTCGAGTGGAGATCGTCTCACAAGAGCCGCAAAGGTATAGGAGTAGACTAGCGACTGGACAGTTAATTGGTGATGATTAGTCATACTCAAAACAAAGTTTTTGCCGGAGAGGAAGATGACGAGACTAAAGTGCAGTCTACCATCTTTTATGTTTCTTGCTTTATTTTTGCTTTTTAGTCGTGGAGGCATTGTAAAGCTTTAACAAATTAATGAAAATTGCTCCTTTTGCTTTGAATCTTCTGTGTCTCCTTTGCTTGTATGATTTATTTGTCTTGTTTGCTTGTGATGGTAACCCCGTAATCTGCTTGACTGTGTGTTGTTTGATCTTGAGACTCTGTGATTAAAAACGCCCCAAATTGTTTGTTGAAGCCTGAGAGCCATTGAACTGCCAAAAAGATGACTTGGATCTATAACGTCAAGCTTGATCTTTTGAACTGTTGTCGGCTTCCTGCGTTCGCAAATGACTATACTTGTAGTCTTGCTCGTTGAGGTTCCCGATTCCATTACGTGCTAAGAGTGCATCTTAGACTTTAGAAATGTCGAGGGTTGACCATAGACTTCAAGATTGTTTCTTGAATTTGCATTATTGAGGATAGACTTTCTGTCAAGGTTCCCACCATATGCATCAAATGATAATGATATGTCGAAGGTGGTCTTTAGACAGTTATTCCTGCAAAACAGAAATGTCCTATGGTACTGCATGTCGAGGTTCCATTGGAGTTAAGGTACCCAGAATATTTTCTAGGTTTACGATGCCAAGATGAACTTGAACACTTGTGTGCCACAGATGTTTCTTTGTGGCTCATAGTCCTGTTGTCAAGAGAATTTGTGAGCACTAAAATCATCATAGTAAAGCATTTAGTACCTTGCGTTTCCTTAGTAGATAAGTTGATGAAAACAAGGTTGACCTCAAATTAATCTCAAGTTTTGAGAGTTACGAGTTATCAAAAATTGCTGATAACTATGCGAGTTAACGATATAGTTTTCCCCATTAGGATTCCATAATGTAGACTGGTACCAAGAGAATTTTCTCAGAAGGACCTAGAGTAGATCCTGGTCTTTGTGCCAAGTATGTATCTTGGTCTTTGTGTTCCTGAGAACGTATATTCCTGCAAGGAAGAAATGTGACAAGGATAACATATATTGAAAGTAAGCATAGTTGTACCTTATGTTTGTCAAATCTGATACCAGTGGAGTTGTCCATGCTGGGTTTTGTCAGGATTCATCAAGACATGGTCTTGGGTTTGCTGAGAGCATACCAGTGGTGCGTCCACCCTGGATTTTTAGAGGTTGACCAAAGCCCTTAGGGTTTATGAACCTTGCCGGTCTACCTTAGCTCGGATTTTATAAACTGTAAATGACCAAAGAACAGATTTCTAGATTGCCGGGATGGATCCCGGGCTTACTAAGGCCAACCAATTATATGGATTACGAACCTTCTTCCAAGGGCAAACCTTGGGTCTTCATGCTAAGATGGATCTTGGACTTGATAAGGTCAACCAGTTGGATGGAATTATGAACCTTCTTCGAAGGACGGACCTTGGGTCTTCGGTTGACCAACGCTCTAGTCTTACGAACCTTGAAAGGTCTGCGTAGTTTGGTTGAATCACTGTGGCGGACCCCGGACCAAGGACGGACCTTGGAATTTCATGCCGACCAACGCTCTAGTCTTACGAACCTTGACAGTTCTGCGTAGTTTGGTCGGATCACCGAGGCGGACCCCGAACCAAGGATGGACATTGGAATTTTATAGTCAGCCAGATAAACTGATCTTATTGACTGTACAACGAGGTGGACCTCGAACCAAGGCGGACCTTGGGATTTTATAGTCAACTGGGAAATCGGGATTACTGACTGTATGTCCGACCAAAGGGTTGCCTTGGATTTTGCTGGAGGTCCACCTAGGGAGGCCCCAGGATTTTACGAACCTTTGGAGAGTACGAGGGGTTGACCCTGGGTTTTATCGAGGTTCACCGGGTTAATGGATTTTAAGAACCTGCGTTCGACCAAGGGGCTACCTTGGATTTTGCTGAGGTCCAACTAGGGAAACCGTAGGATTTTATGAACCTTTGGAGAGTACCAAGATGCGTCCGCCCTGGATTTTAATAAAACATGCCAAGGACGGACCCTGGTCAAGTACCAAGACATGGTCTTGGGTTTTCGTTGAGGCTGGACCTGGGAGAACGCTCAGGTAATAACATCGTCAAACATCTTTAAATATTGACATAAGTAAAAGATAAGAGGTATATGTTTTATTAATATAGTTTAATATACATATATTTCCTCTGTTTATTCCTCGGATGGGCCTCATTAAAACCTTTCAAGTAAAAACCCAGTGGGAAAAAAGGATTTAAATAGGAAAAAGAGTACGCCATCCAGCCTTGAGCTCCTTAGCTGAAATAAAACTTCAGGTGGGTAGCATTCCAGGTTCTTGGAATGTCTTTGCCACTGAGTTCCTATAATTTGTAGGCGTCGTTATCCAGGTTGGTAGCAACTCTGAACGGGCCTTCCCAGTTTGGTCCAAGCTTGCCTGCACGGGAATCCTTTCGGGCTTCACCCCGGACGCGCAGACTAGGTCGCCTGGCTGGAAAGTTCGGGGCTGCACTTTGGAGTTGTATCTTCATGTCATGCAGAGCTTGACCGCTTCTTCTTTGACTCTGGCCATGTCTCGAAGTTCTTCACTGGTGAGCTTAACCCTCATATTGTCCTCGTTGCGCTGTTCTTGAAAAAGCATCTTTTTGGTTGAAGGTTCCCCTAACTCAACGGGAATCATGGCGTCAGTACCATATGTCAGGCAAAAAGGAGTTTCCTTTGTAGCACTTTGAGGTGTACAGTGATATGCCCAGAGTATACTGGGTAATTCCTCCCTCCAGGGCCCTTTGGACTTGTCAAGTCTAGTGCGAAGGGCTTTAAGAATAACTCTGTTTGTCGCTTCTGCTTATCCGTTAGTCTGGGGGTGTTCAACAGAAGTGACCAAGTGTTTGATACCTAGTCTTGTGAGGAAGTCTTCATAGGTCTATGCCTTGAACTATGTACCGTTGTCAGTAATGATAGCGTAGGATAGACCGTACCTGCATATAAGATTTTTCCAAGTGAAGCTTTCCACCTCACTGGCTATTATCTCCCGAAGTGACTTTGCCTCGATCCATTTAGTGAAGTAGTCGATGGCCACTAGCAAGAATTTGACCATCCCAGAAGCTTTAGGGAATGGTCCCAAAATGTCCATGCCCCACATAGCGAAGAGCCAAGGAGAGGAGATGGTGTGAAAATTGTCAGGGGAATCCGTGGGATGTTCGTAAACTCCTAGCATCTCTTACATCGGCGTGCAAAGTTGCAAGCGTCCGTCCTGAGTGTTGGCCAGTAGTACCCTGCTCGTACTACCTTGGTAGCCAGAGATCGTCCCCCTGTATGGAGTCCGCATATTCCTTCATAGAGTTTTCTAAGAATGTAGTCAGCCTGTGAGTTGTCCAGGCACTTGAGTAGAGGCACTATCAATCCTCTTTTGAATAACTCATTGTCAATGATGACATAGTAGCTAGCTTTCCGCTTCAGTCGTCGGGCCTCATTTTCATCTACTGGAAGTATTCTCCTTAGGACAAAGTCTCTATAAGGGGTCATCCAAGTGGGCTCCTTTATTTCAACAGCCATTACCACTGAGGCGTCAATGGTGGGTTTTTGGAGTGTTTCCTGGATGATTGTCTTGAGGTGCTCGGTCTTCTTGGTGCTGGCCAACTTAGATAACAAGTCAGCCCTGGTGTTACTCTCTCGAGGTATGTGATACATCTCAAAACACTCGAAGCTGTCGATAAGTGTTTTGGCCAGATGATAATACTGGAGGAGTATGGCTTCCTTGGTTTGATATTTATCTGCTATCTATCCCTGGACGAGCTGTGAATCGGAGTAGCATCTCAGGTAACGAGCCCCGACTTCCTTAGTGAGTTTGAGTCCTGCAATAAGTGCCTCGTACTCGGCTTGGTTGTTGGAAGCCTTGAAGTTAAGCTTAAGAGCTTGTTCCAGCGAGATGTTGCCAGGTCCTTCAAGTATGATGCCTACTCCGCTTCCTTGTACATTGGATGCTCCGTCCACATAAAGGTTCCTCCAATCTGGGGTGGATTCTTCTTTCCCAGCAAATTCCGCTAGGAAGTCCGCCATGAACTGCGCCTTTATAGGACCACGTGGTTTATATCGAATATCAAATTCTGACAGTTCGACTGACCACGGCACCATTTGTCCTGCCAATTCTGGTTTCCTCAGTACCTGTTTAGTAGGATAGTTAGTTTTGACTATTACCTGGTGACTTTGGAAATACTGTCGAAGGCGTCTGGCTGAGGTGATTAGTGCCAAGGCTATCTTCTCGATCATTTGATAACGCTTCTTGGCATCATGTAGCATGCGGCTGGTGAAATAAATAGGAAGTTGGTGCTTTCCTTCTTCTTGGATAAATGCTGAGCTGACGGTTTCGTCTGTTGCTGAGAGGTATAAGAGCAACGGTGCATCCTGCCTAGGTCGACTCAAGACAAGTGGTGCAGCGATTGTCTTCTTGAACTCCTTGAAAGCTTGCTCACAGGTGTCATCCCAGAGGAATAACGTTGTCTTGGTGAGCAGCCTGTAAAAGGGTTTTGCTTTCTCGGCAAGCTTCGGAAGGAATCTGGACAGCGCGACTAGTCTTCCAGTCATCTTTTGAACTTCATTGACGTTGGTCGGGCTATGCATCTACAGTATGGCTGAGCATTTGTCTGGGTTGGCTTCAATACCTCAGTGTGTGATCATGAAGCCAAGGAACTTGCCGCCACCTACCCCGAATGTGCACTTTTCGGGATTGAATCGCATGTCATATTTTCGAACCTCTTCGAATACCTTTTCCAGATCCGCTACGTGTTGGGCTACATTCTGAGATTTGACGACCATGTCGTCCACATAAATTTCAACGTTGCGTCCGATCTGCTTCCTGAAAACTCGATCCATCAGTCGCTGGTATATGGCCCCTGCATTTTTGAGACCAAAGGGCATGACCCTGTAACAGTAGTTGGCATCTTCAGTGATGAAGACAGTCTTCTCTTCGTCCGGAGCATGCATTCTGATTTGATTATAACCAGAGTATGCATCCAGGAAACTCAAGATATGGAACCCGGACGCCCCATCGACAAGTCTGTCAATGTTGGGTAATGGGTATGCTTCCTTGGGACATGCCTTGTTAAGGTCTGTAAAGTCTGTGCACATGCGCCATTTTCCACTGGCTTTTTTTACCATGACGACATTGGCAAGCCAGGTAGAATATCTGACTTCTCTGATGAAGTTGGCTTTGAGCAATTTGTCGATTTCTTCTTTGACCGCCTTTCGCCGTTCTTCTCCCATGTTTCGCTTTTTCTGTGCAACGGGCTTAGCCTTGGACATATTGCCAGCTTGTGACATATGACATTAGGGTCAATGCTAGGCATGTCAGATGGTTGCCAAGCGAACCGAGATGCATTTTTGTGGAGCACATCAGCTAGATGCTTGTACTTATGGCTGGTGAGCCCTTTTGCTAAGCTGTGTGCATTGTCCGGGTTTGGGCCCGAGTTGTAGTTTAACTAGCTCTTCGATTGGTTTTAGTCTTTTGTCGATATTGTCATCGCGTGGATCCACATCAAAGGCTTGATCATTGTGAGCTGCAAATACTGTCAGTGTACAAGGAGTAAAATTTTTATCAATATTCATTACCTGGGTGGTACCCCCCAAGTGGTACGACGTTTGACCGACTGTCTGTTGGGAGGATATGGTGCCACTTTAAGGCTTTCAACTGTCTGGCTTGATTTTGGTCTGCCTTTACGGTGACGATTTCTCCAGTCACAGTAGGAAATTTCATCTTCAAGTGAGGGGTAGAGACGATAGCCCCCAACTCGTTTAATGTTTTCCTACTTATCAGGACAAGGTAAGATGTATCAGCATCTACAGTGTTGTACCTAACTGTGAAACTTCTGGATAACAGACCTTGATCGAAAGTGGTCATTAGGTCAACATATCCCAGGGTGTCGACTCTTTCTCCTGCGAAGCCTAGGAGAGGTTCTGAGCAGAGCTGTATGGCTGATGATAAAATCTCCAGCTACTGAAAGGTCTTCAGATATAAGACGTCAGCCGAGCTGCCTTGGTCAATGAACACCTTTGTTACCTTGAAGTTGACAATAATGAAGGACACGACCATAAGATCATCTTGATGGATAGGGTTAATCCCCTCAAAGTCAGCGTCAGTAAAAGTGATAGGAGGCAAACTCTGAATCGGAAGACTATTGACAGAATTGATGTCAATATCCCTGATGGAGTGCAAATGCCTTTTACGAGACTGACTAAACGATCCTGCATAGGAGAAGCCCCCTGCGATGGTATGGATCACACCGTGAATGTGTTGAGTGGGATCTTCTCCTTGTTGTCGAGGGGGTTGACGCTCGCATCCAGGTTGCGGTGGTCTTTGCCTCCCTCTGTCTTCTGCATCATCTCTGCGCCTGTTGTGGTTCCTAAAGCGACCTTCTCGTCGCTCCTCTTGTCTATGTGCTGGAAGGGGATTATCAGGTCTTTTTATAAACAGTGACAAGTGCCCTGCTTGGATAAGTTCTTCGATCTTATCCTTTAAGGCGACGTAATCCTCGGTATTGTGACCAGTGCCGCGATGATACCTGCAATACTTGTTAGGGTGTCCTCCTATTTTTGAAGGAACGGGTAATGTTACCTGGACCTCTGTGTTGAATGCTTCGTCCATGATCATGGCTTGATTGACTGTCAGAGGAGTGTATCTCTCAAACCTGGGTGCTTTGGAGAGAAGCTGTGGTTTATATGACCGTTGCTTCTTATTATTCCTCTGGGGGTCGACAGATGCCTCATGTTTTTCACGCTTCTATCCAATTTGTCGGACTTCATTGCGGAACTTCGACATTTCTTCCATCTGGATATAACCTTTGGCTCTTTCGCGTATTTCATCCATGCTAGAAGGAGGTTTATTACATGGAATGTAGCGCTACCTCGGGATTAAGATTTCTGATCTGAGAGGCGACATGTGAGAACCGTTTCATGAACTTACGGAGAAGTTCATTATCGGCCTGGCGCAGTGTCGCTAGTGCAGCAGATGTCAACTTGTGAGTTCGGCTGGTGGCGTACTGCGCGTTGAACTTCTCGACGAGAATGTCGAAGCTGTCGATGGACTACTCGGGAAGATCACCATACCATGTTAGCGCAACCCCCTTTAAAGATGCAGGGAATACGCTACATAATATGGCGTCGTTGTTGGTGTAGAGATTTGCCTGCGAAAAGAAAGCATCGAGGTGTTCGTCCGGATCAGTGGTTCCGTCATACCTCTCTAAGTGCAGAGGTTTCCAGCCAAAAGGGATTTCGACTTCCATGATACGGTTGATAAGTGGATTGCGGCGAGTGTTATTTCTCCCCCTTCGATAGCCCTGCATTAAACTACGAATACCTGGAAGGTTGACAGTTTGTCGAGGCTGAGAGGGTTGTTGAGGATGTGACTCGTCTTGTGTATGTTCTTCTCTAGTAGTGTGAGTGCGTTCGTCCTCCAGAGGATGTCTCGCTCGGGCTTCATCGCGATCAGCTTTTAATCGTTGAATCTCTTCCTGGTACTTGCGTTCCATCTCCGCCATGCGATTCTGGAGTTGCAGCATGGTGTCGGCATTCATCATGGTAGTTTGTGGCGGGTTAGACGTGTCGACAGGGATGTTGCGTCTAAAGCTGGAGCATGTACTGACCATGGACGTGTACCGGTGAGTGATTTGCTTGAGGTCGCAGGGTAAGCTTTACCTGGGCCCCACGGTGGGCGCCAAATGTTCTTACCAAAATCTGGAAATTCCACGTGTGGGCTTGATGTGGCCTTAGTGGACCCCAAATTCTGTGATGCCGGAGCTTGGGTAGGCTTTGCTCAGAGGAGGGACCTGCAAAACAAAGGAAAAACACTCCGACGCTCAAGTAAGTACATTAAATTTATAAGGGTGACCAAGTGTGAGAACTCGACCTAAGATGTAGAGAATGAGAGACTTGAGTAATGCATTCAAGTGTACATGAGAGAAAAGTATTTTGGGTGAATACCGAATGAGAATGGAGTGAGTAGAGAGAACCTGAAGGGTTGTATTTATAGCGTGGAGTGGTCCTTGGGCCATTGCTTATAGATAATCTGTTGATAAGATAATAATAACAGATAATAGCTGGCAGTTATCTTAATTTGAATAAGAGATAATGTGTACCTTATTGATATATTGTTATTTGTAGATAAGTAACAATTAGTAGATAACTTGTTGAGATATGATAAGATAAGATGGTTACACCTATTTGAATATCCTGACATATAGATATGCTATTAATGAGGAGAGAGAATATTGCTGGTGTCCGTGCTCCTGTTGAGAGTCGACGTCCGTGCTCCTATAGTGGTGTTGATAAGGAACCCGGACATCGTGTCCGGGTTGGCACCTGGAGGCTGAATAAGTTCCTATTAATGAGGCAATGCTGACTTGGAGGGTGGCCACATGTACATTGACATTTATAAGGTAGCCACGTGTCATTTTACTATTTTGGACTGTACAATTTTTAAATGATATCTGCTGCGTAATTTGTTATGTAACAAAATGTGATTTCATTGGTAGTATATTCAATGAGCCAGTATTGTCCTGTGCTGTAGTTTGCATTTTTTTAGTTTCATTGCTAGCATACTAATAATTGGTGTTGGATCATTAGTTAAAAAGATGACACTAATATAACTATCTGTTAATATAGTTTGGTTCAATTGTGCTGTTAATAACAGTTAAAAAAATGGATGTGGAAATACTGTCTTAGTTCATCTTTTCTTTTTACTCAAGGAATTTAATTTCCTGTCCCTTTTTTTATGGGTTAGGTTTTATAATTGTACAATGACTATACTAACAACTCGAAGTGAAAATAAAAGGTAGAGGCAGGGGGATGATGGTGGTGGTGGCACTTCTTGTTGGAGGTAAGGGGTTTGAGAGAGAGAAGGGTTTAGTGTTGGATGCTTGAAATATTACACCAAGAGACATAAGATGTGGAATACTCAATAATGTTACCTCTAACTTAGGGAAAATTCTCGTAATATAGCAAGTCATTGGGTTCTAGTCCATATTGGCCAATATAATCATACAATAACTTATTGGACTTGTATGTGAACATATTAAGATTTAATATATATTATATATATTCAACAATTTCCTCCTATGTTCACCATACAACACAATGTAATAAGATAGTTAGTGTAATGTTCAAACAAACATGAATCATCCACATCCAGTCTAAGACAATCAACTCGGATCGGTCAAAGAGTTTTAATAATAAAACATTAAACTCAAACAACATTTGCAATCAAACTAAGTGAATCATCATTCTCATGAATCTGTTTTGAGATCAATATAACAATATAAATACCAAGAGTTTTAGATTAAATCTAAATTCATCCAAATCCCAACATCTCAAAATCAGTTCACAACCAACATATGCATAATAGTCAAGTATAAGTAGGCCAGTCAAAATAGTCTAAAGTCTTACAAATATAAGAAATAACCATAATAATCGTAATGTTCACAAAATAGAAATAATAAAATGTAAGTCTCAAGTAAATGGACTCCAACATATTGTTCAATAGTAGGTGAACTATTAAGTTTTCTACTACTCTAAATGATATATTCATATATCAAGTTGGTCATCCTCCTAAGGATCCAACTTCTTAAGCTCTCCTCCATTTCTACCATCCCCTGTAGAATGTCAAATATGAATTTCATATTATCATGAATTTAGTCATTTGAATAAACTACTAAAAATGTCTAGTTCTACTAAAAGAACTTAGCATCATATCATCAGGCAGAGAAGAACATATATCAATGTCATAAAGCATCATAATATCATGATCATAAGCATCAAGTCAGTTTCATAAATTATGAACAAGGCCTAAATAGTTTAAGTTATAAAGAGCCATCAACCTACGTTTATTTGTAAGAAAGTAACGATTATCTTGTTTCACAGAATAAGACTAATAGTCACGTCACTTACAATAACCTAGTCTTGTAATGTCAAGTTTCAATTAAGAAACAAGACCAATAGGCTTCTTATATAATCAACTATTTGTATGTTTCAATTTGGAATGTCACAGTTACTAATTCCTTAAAGTCAAATAATCTAGCATCAAGTTTGGAATAAGATCATTTAACCAAAAGGATAAGCCAACTTTGTAGGATTGTATCATCAAGTTTGGAATAACACAAGCTTCCCAAATAGAACTTTTGAATTGGATTAAAATCATCTCATCAAGTTTGGAATGAGATAACTCACCATTTTCAAAAATAGTTAGCAACCACGATCATCGATGAAACATAAATTTTGCTTATCATTTGGCCAGCAAAGGAAGATTCGATAATTCAAAACACACAATTAAAGGTAAGTAAATGATAATTAAGACTTGTCTACATAGTCTTTAACCCTATTTCCCCCATTATTTTGAATAATCGATCTTTAGGTAATCCTTTTGTGAGAGCATCAGCCATGTTATCCTTCGATCTCACATCGACCAAAGTGATAACTCCTTGTTCCCTCAGATAATTCAACAACGCATGTCTTAGTCTCACATGTCTTCTCTTTGAATTAAAGAGAGCATTCTTTACGACTTAGACTGTTGCTCGATCATCACCAAATAAACTTAAAGAATTAATCTTTAGTTTAGTCAAAGGAATATCCATAATCAGAATTTTTTATACACTCTGCCTCTTTATCAGCTGAGGCTAAAGCAAAAAATTCTGATTTCATTGATGACAACGCAACACAAGTATGTCTTTGAGGTTTCCACGTAATAGCAACTCCACCTAGAGTGAATACATATCCATTGGTGGATATAAAATTTCCAATTTCGAAACACCATGAGGCATCAGAATATCCATTCACAGTTGGAGGATAACCAAAATAACATAGAGCATAATCTTTAGTACCTTTAAGGTATCTCATCAGCCTACTGAGGGCATCCCAATGCTCTTTACTAGGATTACTAGTGAAACGACTCAACATGCCAACTGCAAAGGCTATGTCAGGTCTAGTGCAACTCATGGCATACATGAGACTACCTATCAGTTTTGAGTACTTTAACTGATCCACACTACTCCTTTCATGAGGACTCGATCTTTTGTTATAATCACATGGTGTCTCACTCGGTTTACATTCACTGTATCCCGGGTAGAAAGTAGCTGCTCAATATAATGAGTTTGGCTAAGGGAGATAACTTGCCTTTCAAAGCTTACTTTCATACCAAGAATGGTATTAGTTATACTAAGATCTTTCATGTCAAATTCTCTAGCTAAAGTGGTTTTCACATCACTAACTATAGAATGATCGGAGCCAAGAATTAGCATGTCATCAACATACAAGCATATGATGACTATCTTATTTGACATAAAACGATAATAAAGACATTTATCTGAGTAACTGGACTGAAAGCCATAGCTCGTTACCACCTTGTCAAACTTAAAATGACACATCTTAGGTGCTTGTTTAAGACAATACAAAGATTTGTTTAATTTACAAACTTTTTTCTCAAGGCCTTTCATGACATACCCTTCTAGTTGTTACATGTAGATTTCTTCATTTAACTCTCCATTTAAGAAAGCTGTCTTTACATCCATTTGATGCACTATAGAGTGTTCAATAGATACCAAAGCAAGAAGAATTCTTATAGTTGACAGATGACATACAGGTGAATAAACGTCAAAAAAGTCTATTCCACTCTGCTGTTTAATGCCTTTAGCTACTAAACGTGCTTTATATTTAGCTATTGATCCGTCACTATTCGGTTTCTTCTTTAATACCCACTTACAACCTATAGCCTTAGCCCTTTTTGGCAAATTGACTAGCTATCAAGTGTGATTTTGTAGCAAAGAACTCATTTCATCATCTATAGCTTTTGCCCACAGTAAGGATTCCCTAGATCTCATTGCTTCTTGATAGGAGAATGAATCATCCTCTATATGGTAAGTGACAAAGTCCTCACCAAAACTTTTAGAAACTTTATCTATTGTATATTTTTTAACTGGGATTGGTTCAATAGCCATTTGTGTGAGATTAGTGTCAGAAGGACAAGCTACAGATTCTACAAGAGATTCTGAAATCATATTTGTAGATTCAAAAACCTTCAAATCAAGATTGCTAATAAACTGGTACTCAAAGAATTCTGCATCTCTAGATTTTATCACTGTGTTAGTAGATAGATCCAAAAATCTATTTACAACACTATCTTCTGCACTACCTAGATATACACAAGTAGTAGTTCTAAGTCTCACCTTAGGCCTTTTAGGATCTTGTATCCTTACATAGGCAACACAACCCCAATTTTTAAGGGTATCAATATCTACAAGGACGTTTATTCCATATCTCATGAGGTGTCTTAGACAATTTAGAGTGCGACAACATGTTTAAGATGTGATTAGCAGTTAAAACAGGTTCTCCCCAATAGGAGGAAGGCATGCCAGCTGTAAATAACATAGAATTTAGCATGTTGATTAAAGTTTTGTTCTTACGCTCTGCAACACCATTTGATTGGGGTGAGGAAGAAGCAGTAGTTTCAAGTATTATGCCCTCCAAAGCACAAAATTCCTTGAACCCAATCATTGTATATTCTCCTCCTCTATCACTCCTAAACTTCTTAATTTTCAAATTAAGTTGATTTTCAACTCTAGATTTAAAAATCTTAAACTTTTCAAAAGCCTCATCTTTCGATTTCAACAAATAAACATGACAATATCTAGAAAAATCATCTATGAAAGTGATTGGATACTTCCGACCCCCTCTGGTAACATAGTTTTCAAAGTCACAAAGATCAGAATGTATAAGCTCAAGAAGTGTTATGCTTTTAGAAACCAACTTAAAAGGTTTTCTAGTGATCTTAGTCTGTGCACACACTTCACATTTGTCAAATCGAATAGAAAAATCTAATGGAATGTTGTGAGTTTCAGATAAAGTTGCATTTTCCTATAGTTCACATGTCCAAGTCTATTATGTAATAATTTTGGATCAATCAAAGTAGAACTAACATGGTTTATGCTATCAGTATCTAAACTCAATCTATGCATGCCATTAATCATAAATGCACAACCGAAGTAACATGAGTTAATAGATAAAGTTACTCTATCATTCATAGTTGAAAAAGACATATAAGCATTATCAAGTAAACTCATAGATATTAAATTCTTTTTAAGTAAATGTACTACTTTAACATGTGTCAAAGTTAGTAACTTAACTGAATAAAGCACCAAATTAGCAGTTCCAACATGAGTCACCTCTACCTCACCACCATTACAATTTTCCATGGTGTTTTTCACTTCTATGACCTCAGTGAGTAAATTTCCATCATTTGTCGCATGGCAGATAGCACGACTATCCAACCACCACTCAGAAGAGATACTAGCCTTTCCATTATTCATCATTCCAATGAAGGCTTGAGGCTCAGATTCACTAATTATCATATTAGCCTCATTTTGTGGTGCGTTGTTCTTTGACATCTTTGGTAGCTTACACTCTGCTGCCAAGTGACCTCACTTTCCACAGTTATGACACTTGTCCTTCTTCTTCTTCTTCTTCTTGAAGACAATCTTTTTGGCCTCTGGCTGTGAAGAGGACTCACCTTTTTGTGGCTTGGACTTTTTCTGATATTTATAGGAATGTGAAACTAAGTTGGCAAATGACTTCTGTTGTCCTACTTTTTCCAAACTCTTCCTACAAATGTTTTGATCTTCAATATGAATATACCTTTTTAATTCATCCAGTCTCATTTGTTCTTTTAGTCTGTGCTTGTCAGTCTTAAAAGAATTCCATTCAGCGGGTAGCTTAGTCAATACAAGACCAACAAAGATATTATCAGACAAATCAGAATTGTTCTCTTTTAGCTTGTTCCTCATATTCTCAAGTTCAATTAATTGAAAAGTGATGCTTGAGTTCATATTGAACTTAAAGTCAAAGAACTTCTCCACTAGAAGAGTCTTAGAAAGTCTCTCTTGCTTTTGAAATTGACTGTTCAAGTGATCCCGATTCTCCTTTGCAAAATCACTTAATACAATATAAAATATGTTACATTCCTTCATGCCAAATTGAACATGAAATTTCCAATCATGAAATTCAATGACATCAAAGGATTTCAGCTTTATGATATCATGAGAGTTATGTTTTTCCATTTTAATCAAAGTAAAAGAGTTAGAAAAAGTGCACTTTAAAATCCTCTAAAGTATACCAAACGTTCTAACTTTTCAAAACAACACTGTAGTGGAGAAATTTGTCAAATTTGACCCCAAAAATGGATCCGGAATGCCTAAAAACCTCAGAAACACTTATTTTTGGTTGTTGAAAAGTCGACGGAAAAGTTCACCGGAAAGTCGCCAATCGTCGGAAAAGGTTGTTGGAGAAGACGATCCAGCTGTCGGAAAATTTCGCCGGAGAAGACGAACCAGTCACTAGAGAAGACGAACCAGTTGCCAGAAAGTTCGTCGGAGAAGACGAACAAGTCGCCGGAAAGCTCGTCGGAGAAGACGAACCAGTCGCCGAAAAAATGACTGGAAAACTGTAGAAACTTCCAACGGCTATAGCTCCTTCGTTTGACCTCCGTTTTAAGCAAATGATCATTCAAAATGATCGTCTCGATGAGTAGAACAAAATCCACAAGGTTTCAACTTGTGAAATTGGCTGAAATTTCCAGGATCTGGCCTCAAAGGTTGCGGTGGTAGAGTTTTTAATCTCAGATCCTGGTCAATCTTTCCATCGAAACCAGAAAAGTGATCACACCCTTGAGTTCTTCTCGATGAGATCTTCGAAACAACATGTTACTCACCCAAATCCGATACACGAAGCTAATACCTCAAGATTGTTGGAGATAAAGGGTTTGAGAGAGAGAAGAGTTTAGTATTAGGTGTTTGAAGTATACACTAAGAGACATCAGATGGGGAATGCTCAACAGTGTTACCTTCAGCTTAGGAAAAATCCTAATAATATAGCAAACTATTGGACTCTAACCTATATGGACCCATATAATCATATAATAATTTATTGGAATTGTATTAGAACATATTAATATTTAATATATATATATATATATATTATATTCAACACTTCTGACATATGGAGGTACTACTAGCAGACGTTTTGTGGTTTTTAAATTATGAAATGTAATGAGATTAGAACTTATTGTTACCCTTTGCATGCTTGTTGTTTTATTGTGTAGGAAAATTCACATAACAGGTGTATATGATTTGGAAGCCAGTCGGTTCAGGCTGTCGTGTTAATACTAAAGACAACCCGAATTGCTTCTGTGCATTGGTTCCACCTACAAATGGTACCTGGAAATCTGGTTTATGGCAGAAGATGGCCGACTTTGTGGAAAATCTTGGTCCCGACCCAAATACGGATCTTCGTGTTTCTGATAGTTCACCTGCAGGTCTGACAAATCTTGGCACAACATGCTCTGCCAACAGTATACTACAGTGCTTGTACATGAATTAATCTTTCCGAAAAGGCATATTTTCTGTAGAATCGGATGTTTTACAACAACAACCAGTCTTAGATCAACTGACTCGACTTTTTGTACAGTTGCATGCTAGTAAAATGGCTTTCATAGATTCTTCTCCATTTGTAAAAACATTGGAGCTAGACAATGGAATTCAGCAGGATAGCCATGAGTTCTTGACATTGCTTCTGTCATTACTTGAGCGTTGTTTGAGCCACTCCAAAATTGCCAAGGCAAGAACAATAGTTCAAGATGTTTTTCGAGGAAGTGTGTCTCATGTGACAACGTAAGAATCAGTGATTGTATGTAACTTATTGAATAATATAGAATTATTTTTCCTACAAACTTTATTTTACTTTTGTGGGGATGGCACTGTTGAAATATCATAGATTTGTCAAATATGTTGAAAATACAGGAAAAATGCCCAAAGAACAATTATCTTGGGAATGATGTTCATGTGGCTAGCATGTAAAATATAGTTGTTTTTGGCTGCTGTTGATTCTTCCTGCAAAATGCATATTTTATTTTTGTTTCCTCAGACAATGTATTTGATATTACCAAATGACACTATTGATTATCTTTTTTTGTACTAAATTGGCTCTTACATTTGTCTTTAAGTACTGTTTGGTATTGATAATAAAATTAATGGTACTGGTTGTTCAGAATCCTTTTCTCGTTGTTGGTCAAAAGCTAAGATGCATTGGCACTGATATGTACAGAGGACATGACAATGACACAGACACGGCAGCCCAACAAAATATGATGTGTCCATCCATGTCTATTTTGTAGTGTCCTGTTGTGTTGTGTCTAACACGAAGTGTTTGGCATGTTTCTAACACGGCCTTTCTTGAAGTGTCTGTGCTTCATATGTAAGAAGTGAATCTGGTATTTTTATGATCAAATGATCCCAAATAATTTACTTATATCTTCTACATTCATATTAGATATGTATGTGACCAGTAGTAGTTGTGTTTATGACTGTTACATATTTCTTAATTTTATCTTTGCTTTGCAGGTGTTCACAATGTGGAAGAGACTCTGAGGCTTCTTCCAAAATGGAAGACTTCTATGGGTTAGAGTTGAATATCAAGGGACTGAAAGGTTTAGATGAGAGCCTAGATGATTATCTCGCTATTGAAGAGATTCATGGAGACAATCAATATTTCTGTGAGTCATGTAAAACGAGAGTTGATGCTACTTGCAGCATCAAGCTGTGTACATTGCCTGATGTACTTAATTTTCAACATGCACGTAAATAACAAAAGTTGACTACAAGTTTCTTAGACAGGAATCATCAATTATGGTCTTCTAAATGCATGTCTTTATCATTTTCACTACTATTACAACTGTAATTTCATTTTTGGAGATTGAAATCCAAAAGATACCCCCCCCCCCCCCCCCCC
>PYAF01001316.1:137716-170389 GCA_007407185.1 Glycine tomentella | reverse complement strand
GGGGGGGGGGGGGGGGGGGGGGGGGGGAATCGTTTATGGTGCTAACCTTAAAGAAGAGAAGCATAGGGCAATTCAGTTACTGCACAAGACAGTGCTTGTCTTCCTTCTCATCTTTGTGAAGAGATTCAAAATTTCAATGCCTCATATCTTGATTATTGCAATCAGTACAAACATAGGGAAGAGTTAGAATTGGGCCGTATCAATGAGAGGAGACAGGAAGTTCGATCCATTTTAGCTGAAGCTCCTACTCAACCATTAGAGCAACTGTATTTTTGGATTTGTAGTGACTGGCTTTGCCAGTGGGCTGACAACATTATTCCAATGTTAGTGCATAATTTCTATTGGACTTTTTTACCTTGAATATTTAAGGTTTTATTCAGTTTATTTAACAATATGTGACAAAGTTCTTTCCTTCGTGCCTCATCTAGTGTTCCTTCTGCCAATTATTGGGGTGGAGTTATTTCACTTAATCTGTAGGTTACTTACTTCTTAATGTTAAGCAGTGCTCTTGACAACACATCTATCCAATGTTCACATGGGAAAGTTCTAGTGTCAAAGGTTACCTCAATGAAGCAATTATCTTCTAAAGCATGGGATAAATTATTGTCTAAGGTAAGCTAGTGTACGTTTAGTACTTGATTCCTTTTTTTATTAGTCTCCATGTGTTATGATATCAAAAATTGATTCTTTAGCTTCTTTAAAATCAATATGAAAAACAATAGTAATGTAGCTTGGGCAAGAATAAATTGGAAAGTGATTATTTTTTTGTTCCTCTTTTATTGTGATGGTTAATACATGTAGGAGAGATGATGAAAAGATTTATCAGAGGGAGCATTAGCAGAGGAAAACTAGCATCCCACTATCCCGTGAGTTTCTGAACAGCATTAACAGGCTGTTTTCGTCATCAAGTACTAGGTTTAGCTTGTTCTCATTGGTGATGTTACCTAGGAAACTACTGTCATTTGTGGGTCTGAAGGAGGACTAGAGATGAAATTTATTGATAAATGAAAGTCTTTGTGAAGTAGGTTATTATAGAGTTTGTTTGTTTACGTAAAGAGGAGAATGCAGTATGCTTGTCTGAATGAATTGCAGTGTATTAAAAATAACAGGAAATTTAAGCTTCTATTGAGAAGTTTGGAAACTGTTGATTTTTAGTTATGGACTTATGGTTTATTCATATATATCTCCTCATACTTTTCCATTGTTGCTAAAATTGTGTCCATAATATACTTCATTTATGGGCTTGTAAAATTCAGTATGGTGGGGGACCAACTCTTTCTCATGAAGACTGCTGTTGGGATTGTCTGATTGATGGGGCTCAGAACGTGGTGTCAGCTGACACTTATCGGGATCAAAGAGAATCATTGAAGCAACTTGCACTGGATATTCTTGATGGAAATTGTGAAGACGGAATGTACTGTGTCTAGACCATTGTATGAATGCAAAACTTTTTTTTTCTGCCATTTCTGTTTCTTCAGAAAGGGATAAGAGGTGGTGGGGATAAGTGTTCTATTTTGTTATGAAATAGTAGAGTTTGCCAGGTTTAGTCTTAGATAAATCTATCACCTGTTCTGCTCAGTCTTAATTTCTTTGCATTGTATTCCCTAGGCTGTTAGGATAGTTCAAAAGTAGCAATACTTAAATCTGTTACGCTGACATGTTTAATTTTGTAGGTTGCAACAATGGTGGAAAAGAAAAGTTGTTGATGTTCCATCTGAAGCTGATGCTGGACCAACAGCAGCCATTTGTTGTCCACATGGGCAACTTATGCCTGAGCAAGCTGTTGGTGCTAAGCGGTTGCTTGTTCCTGACGATTTCTGGCTTTTCTTATATAAAGATGCCATTTCTGTAAAACTTGATGATCCTCTAGGTTGCCCTACTTTTCCTTTAGACTCCAGAGTGTTCCCAATGCAGTGATGAATTATCTAAAGAGGCCTGCTTGGAGGACTCTTTGAGGTCTCTTTTGTTCATTTTATATTAATATGAAAGTGATATAGAAAACTTTGAAGTGAATTTTGTTTTCATGATGCATATTAGTAAAACAAATGCAACGCCAAAACCATGAGAAATTATTTATTGGTAAAAGTATGCCGCTTTCTCTACATTGCAAGTATTTCTTAGTTCCTTTTCGTGGATTTCAAAATGGAGAAATTACATTAATTTGGCTGTCAAGAATTCAGATAAACCTGAAACTTTAGGTTAGGTAATTGATTCACTGATGTGTGAAAAGGTAGTGTTACCTCACCTTGTTTTTTTTGTCATGTTATGTGCATGTTGTTTTGTTCTCAGCTTAGTATACAAACAAGCATTTTGTTATATTGAGTTGGCTTTTTAGGTATGCAATTATGATGAGAATACTTACTTTGAAAAGTTATTCTAGGGATTTTAGGTGTGGATTCTAAATCTTAAATTGTCATTGTGATTGGGTCTTCATGTGTAGTATGACATCTCCAGTCTGTCAAATTTAATCCATAGCGATTTCATGATGAATTTTGTTCCCCCATTTTTTTGTGTCTTCAGCATTCACGGCTCATTGAAAGGCCTCCTGAACTGGTTTTCAGACACAGTGCTATAATCCCAAGAGAATCTTCTGTAAGTTAGAATATGAAGGAATTTCTACAATGTAGTCAGTCAAGTGACATGTACATGCACACCTGCAGTTTTATGCAATTGTTTTATTAGCAGAAACTAAATTCAGTAATTTTAGTATGCTTCAAATCTTTTTTTCTTAAATAGTATGTTCACAATATGTAGGGCGAGCCCTGACACAACGGTAAAGTTGTGCCTTGGTGACTTGTTGGTCATGGATTCGAATCCGGAAACAGTCTCTTTACATATGTAAGGGTAAGGCTACATACAATATTCATCCCTCTTACCTTCGCATAGCGAGGAGCCTCTGGACAATGGGGTACGTAGTTTTTTTTATTATGTTCACAATATCAACTTGCTCTCTCTTTGTTCCTCCATTTTTGTGTATCAACGTGACTTAAGTGTGTTTTACAATTATTCACTTTGTGGCTTCTAGGTAAGTGGCTTAACCATCATATCTGAGAATTATTGGAAATGCTTCTGTGAAGAATGGAGTGGTATTGAGACCAAAGGAATATCTGCAAGAATTGAGAATGTTAATGATTCAGAAAATGCTTTGACTGGATCCTGCAGAGAGATGCTAATATGTGAGGATCAACTTAACACTTGGGATAAAGTGAATAATGAAAGTGGGAATGGATACATTGTGACTAAGACTTGTCCTGAGGTAATCTAAAACTCTGCCACAATGTGTTGGATATGCTATTTCTGCCCTGACCCTGCTTTTCTTGCACCTTGGTTACATAGTAGTTAACTTTGTGCTTGGTTTGTGAAAATATTTTGTTTTCATTTTCTGTTTCAATTAATAATTACAATAAACCACCTTGTGTATGTATTCACTTTGTTTCTTATTTTAAAAATTTTTCACAGGAAATGGTGGAAACAAGTTGCATATATTCTTCAAATAAGCCAATATGGTATTTTCTGTTGGTATATATGAATGAATGTGTAATTCACCTTGGCTTGAAAGACGATGTCCTTTATTTTTCTAGTTTTCCTGTTAGCCATTTTCAGCACATGCATAGCACTATAACCCTTTTGTTTTTGTGTGTATTGCATGTTTCTGAATGAAAAGAATCATGTCTTCAAAAAGCTACTTCCAGATGTCTTGATGTAACTAGACTGAAAATAAAATTGTACTTGAATTAATAATTGTATAGTTTTATTTTATTTGGCTGGGTCTATGTGACTGTCCAGTCCCATATTGCTCCCACATAGCTAATAACTTTAACCTACTTATGTTGTTACTAGAAAGTAGAAACTTCCCTGTTTAGTTTTCATTTGAACTATAACCCCCCCTTAATATGCAGGTTTGTGAAAGTTGCATTGGAGAAAAGGAAAGCTGTGAGTTAATGCAGAAACTTAGCGATTGCAATCAGGACATTAGTGTAATTCTTGTCCATGAAAAGGAGGTCGCCAGATCAATCTTAGAGGCTTCAAAGGGCTTTGTTGAAACAAACAGGCGGGGTTTCCAAACATACCTGGAAGACTAAAAAATGGGGGTTCCATTAGTCTAAAAGTTTCTGCCTCAACATCTATTTACCAGCTGAAAATGATATGGGAATCCTTTGGGGTAAGACAAGTTTGTGCTATATGCTTATCATTATGCTGAAATCCCCATCATATTTATATTTAGTTTTTTATTTGTGTAAAAGCATTTCATATCAAGGTGAGCTGCAACTGACTTGGATGGTTACACAGAAATTAGGGATTTCGACCTGTTAAACTGAAAATAGAATGGAATGGAAAAAAACATGATTTAATTGCTTTGTGAAAATCACTTTCAATTCGTTTTCATGCTACAAGAAGACCCTGGGTTTGTTCTTATAAATCAGCAGTACTCTATTCAACTACCATTCTGATTTCTTGTGCAGTTTTTATTTTAAATATTCCGGCTCCCTATTTTTCCACCTCCAACAAGCGCATCTATCGTAGATATTTTGGTTGACACACGCAAGAGAACATGTTAGTACTTAGTAGGTTTACACTTTACACAAAGGAAATGACATATGGGTGTGGTTGTGTTCACTTTTATCACTAGATTATACTAATGAAGTACTTTCAGTGTTTTATTTTTTGGGGTGGAGGTGATTTTGTTAATTAGTGTGTATATATATTTTTCTGCAATCAATTTAATGCTTCATAATGTGTAATTTTTTTTACATCTGATAATCGTCCATGCAGGTTGTCAAAGAAAACCAGATACTACAAAAAAGTCATAGAACAATTGATGTTGATAATGAATATGCTACACTTGTGGATGTAAACATATTTGCTGGAGATCACATTATTGTGAGGGACTCCGAGATCCATGAAAATCAAGATGTTGCAGGTATGCTATTTTATACTAGTAAGTGATTATCTTTTTCTTATGTATACAGAAATTGTGATATTTGTGTTTTGCAGATGAGCTTTGTGATGAGGAAATGGAAACACAACATAGTGAGGTAGGATTTAGTGAAACACTCTTAACATTGAACATTTCTTCTCAGGTGGTTTAGGAAGAGCACTTTCAGTGGTATCATCTTTAACATTAGTATATATACAAGTTCTAAAGAAAAAAATCGAGTGAGAAAAGGAAGAGTGTGGTGCGATTTAATTATGTAAATCTATGTGCCTGGACTTTACATACAGGTCCTAAAGCCAAGATAATAGCAAATTTTGAAATGTTTCTCTTTTTGTTTTGGTTTGTGTGTGTGAGCAAATTCTCAAAGGTTGAGCTAGCTACCTCATTTAAAAGTGAAGTAATGCCACTTGCACTTTTAGATAGCCTAATACGAGGGATTTTGAGCAGTGGTAGTCAAATTGATGAATTACATGCATAGTTGTGCATCAGTCCTTACAAGTTAATTCAATATCAATTGGCATGTATTTCCTTGCTAGTCACGTAGTTATGATCTTGCAAATTATTAACAACGAAGTCTTTCTATTATAAAAAAAATTGAGGCTAAGATCTTAATAATTGTGCATTTCTTAAAGATAGAAGTTTTTAGTAGAAAGTTTATTTTACTAACTTGTAACATTAAACACTACATTATGTTTGAACTCCATACTATATATATAACCAACATTTGCCTTAGCACCTTGATATTGAATCACTTGAGTACCTCTTCGACATTGGCATGGGTCTTGTGTGTATTGGCCATTAACGCAGTGTGATCCACTCGCCCATCTTCCCTCGACATGGCCTTTTCTGACGGTAGATACATTGTTGACGCCTATGGATCACCTAACATTTCACATCTCAAACTCTTATATATACACGATCACCCATTCTTTCTCAAGAATGTTCTTTTCATTCTAATTGATCTTTACTCTACTGGCTTCTTACTTTGGTGTTAGAGTCTCTACAAGTGGGCACCACCTCCATTACGGGTTATATAAAATTTGACCAAAACCATATTTCACCAGTTTTATAATATCCGGTTAATTAAACCTGGTTGTCAATTTAACCAAATTCTTGTACTAAAATGCCTTTTGGATCAAGACTTTCATCTTGCAAATCATTTTTCAACATTTGGTAGGATTGTGTGTGCAAGATTAGGTGCCTAAGCTACTATTAATTTTCTGCAAATACTTGAATATAATGAGTTGGACCCTCTAGTTTTTGCAGTCCAGCATGCAACTAGCCATCCTTGTCTTGGTGAATTCTAGGGTGAATCACATTATGGGTGGTTCACTACTCACTATTTTGTGAATCGATCCACGTTATATTGTTAGATATAGTCATATAGTAATAAACATTTTTTATTTTTTACTTGCAACTAATTGAGAAAGTTTCTTTAAATTGCAATTCCATCCTTCTTTATTGTAGCCTCTTCGTCCCTCACCCTTCTCTCACCTCCTTCCTCACCCAGGTCTCAAGACGCTTAAGCACAAAGTTTTCATTATCACAATAGTCATAATAGTTCGTAGATGCAGGGTTGGTAAGTCGATGATGTTGTTATCGGGGTCACAAAGGTGACGCTCCCAATGTGATTTTTTGCAAACGTTTGTTGATCTCAGGGTTGAGGTTTAGAGCCCAAAGTTCTAGAATATGATTTTTCATGGTTTGTTTCCTTTGCATTTGTTTCTTCGCAATGACCCAATAGGGTGTCATGTCAAGTTTGTATTCTCGTGGTTAAAGGAGGTTGCAAGTGATGGTGGTCACATGGTAGTTGGTGCCGAGATTTGGCGTAATAAGCAGTGTTAATGTCATCAGTGGTTGCATAACCATCTTATTCATTTGTTAACCATTTGTCTTCCATTAACAATTACAAACGCATTGTTGTTCTCAATGTTTTAAGAATCAGATCAGTCATCAAACAGGCCAAGGCACTGCATTAATGGGTCATTGGTTGAATCAGAGTCTCACTAGGTGAACTGGTTTGACTTGATATATATTAAAAAATATAAAAAATAATATAACTAATTGTTGATTGTTGGACAATGGGTGATAAAGATAGGGTGGTTGAAAACCTTGGTTATCTGGTCCAGTACTCTTGTCTATTGTTTTGGTCGTCCAATCTTCTGTAATATGGTGAAGCGTCCAGTCACGTAGAATAAAGCATCCAGTCTGGTCGTTCATTAATATAGGTTGTGTTGTAACTATAATTGTATCTATTTATGTTTTTTCTTCTTCTGTTGTAGCCATTTTCGGTTGAACAGTTAGTTGTTGTCTCCTTTATAAGGAGTTTTGTATTCTAGGTTCAGTAAGCTTGAGAGCGTTTTGAACCCCTTCATTGTAAATTCTATTATTCACAATAAACTTAACAATTTGTGTGATATCCCTTCTTCTTGTATCATCTGAACTTCCATATCTGAATAGAATTTCTTGAATATTTCCCAACAAATTGGTATTAGAGCTTCGATTGAGATTAGTTTCGTATTTGTTTCATGGTGGGTCTAAATCATCAGAGATCAACCATTCTAATTTGTTCATGTTGCGTCTTCAAGTTTTGACAAGAAAATGGTCAACATAAGGAAGAATATCTTCAACCTCTGGTGCATTAAGATGCGTACCTTGTGAAAGAACAAGGAATCTAGGCACCTATCTCCGATCAACCATCAAAGGTTGATAAGTTAGTCCTTGAGTTGCAACATGAAAAAACTCACTATTTGATTCTCTTGTTGCTTTTTGATGAAGTTCTTTATGAAGTTTCTAAAGAGAAAATTGTCTCTGCGTTATGATTCAAGTTGGAGAAACTCTTCATGATGAAATCAATCTACAACAAATTGCTTTTGAAACGACGTTTGTTTGGCCTTCAAATGAGAGAAGTTACATCACTGAAAGAACATCTTGATGAGTTAAACTCTAATCTAATGAAGCTCTAACATTGATGTCAAGATAGAAGAAGAACATCTGGTAATAATTCTGTTAGCCTCTCTCCCTCCTTCCTATGAGAATTTTGTCAGTTTTATTAGTGCTGGCAAGGAATCCATTACACTTGAAGAAGTCAAGTTCAGTCTTTATTCTAGAGAGCTTCGTTAGAAAGCATCTAGGAATGGTGAAGAAGTCTTTGCATCCGGATTATCGGTGACTGATTCTGCTAGAAGGCAAAGGAAGAAGAAAGACAAAGGTAACAAGAAAAGCAAGGTTTATCTAAAGGACATATGCAATTATTGCAAAGAACTTGGTCATTGGAAGAAAGATTATCCAAAGAAAGCAAAGAAAGATTAAGTTGTTGCAATTGTTTAGAATGATTCCTCATCAAAAAATGATTTGGTTCTAGCTGTTGGTGAACAACCACAATAACATTCTGAGCAATGGGTGTTAGACTCAGTTTGTTCTTATCAGATGTGTCCACACAAAATCTGGTTTGTAACATATGAGGAGAAATGTACTGATAGGTAACAATGCTCCTTGCAAGTCAGTCGGTATAGGTTCTACACAAATAAAAATGCATGGTTAGATTGTTAGAACCTTAATCGAGGTTTTTCATATTGCAGTGCTTAAGAAAAATCTAGTCTTTGTGGGTGCCATGGATTCAAAAGGTTTTTATTGCTTGGTTAAAGGTGAAGTTATACAAATAAGAAGGAAACAAAAGTTTGTGGTAATGCAGGGGACCAAGCAAGGAAATTTGTACATCCTTCAAGGTTCCATTGTGACAGGATTTGTCTCAACTATTTTACAAGCTACAAGCCATGTGTCCAATGTCTCGTTCAATGATAATTCTCTATGCCATCTATGTTTAGGCCACATGAGTTAAAAGGGACTAGAAATTCTAAACAAGCAAGACTTACTTGGAAATCATAAGGTGGAACCTCTTCAATTTTGTGAGCACTGTGTCTATAGGAAGTAACACTTGAAGAAATTCCTAAAGGATATGCACACTACAAAGGCTGTATTGAACTACTTCCGTTCTTACTTCTGGGGGCCTTTGAGAGTTCCATCATTGAGAGGGGCAAAGTAATTCCTCTCCATCATTAATGATTACTACAGGATGACATGGGTATCATGATGAAGTAGAAATCTAAAGCTTTCAAATGTTTCAAGCATTGGACGATTTTTATGAAGAATTAAATAGGAAAGATAGTGAAGTGTCTTAGGACTGACCATGGCTTGAAATTCTATTATATTGAACTCAATGAATTATGTGAGGATGAAGACATTGCAAGATAACGTACTGTACGTTATACTCTGCAACAAAATGGAGTAGCCGAAAGAATGAACAAGACCTTATTGGAAAGGCCATATGCATGTTATCCAAAGTTTCTGGGTTGAGGCGGTTAGCACACCATGCTATTTCATGAATTGCTCAGCATCCACTGCCTTAGATTTCAGGATCCCTATTGAGGTATGGTCTAACAAACCTGCTGAGTACTCAATGTTGAAGGTGTTTTGTGTCCAACATACTATCATGTAAGTGAAGGTAAGTTGGAGCCCACAGCCAAGAAGGATGTCTTTATGGGCTATGGAGATGGAGTCAAAGGATTCAAAATTTGGTCTCCATCAGAAAGAAAGATCATTATGAGTAGAGATGTCATTTTTGATGAACTCTTTATGTTGCACTCTAAATTTGAAGAAGATTCAGGAAAGGCTCAGGATGTCACTAAGCAGGTGAAGTTTGAGAGCCTTACAATCAGAAACTTTAGTGATTGGAAGCAGTTTGAAGCACCTAATGAGATTGATCAGGAACTTCAAATGCAACCTCAACATTAGAATTCAACACCAATTGAGGAGTTTGATTGGACGAGTCAAAACCATTTGAATCAGCCAAAAACCATAACACCCAGAAAGTCTCAAAAACAAATCAAGGCACCTGATAGATATGACTTTGATAATATAGTGTCTTATGCGCTATAGGTAGTAGAAGAAATCAATTCATTCGAACCAACCACTTATCAAGAAGCAATTTCGTGTTCCGAAGGTGAAGAATGGATGATGACTATGAATGAAGAGATGTAATCCCTTTAGAAGAAAGCAGGACTTGAGATTTAGTTGAATTACTTGAAGGCAGATGAGTAATGGGGTGGAAGTGGATTTTCAAGAAGATATCTTAGTCATCCAATGATGAAGTCATCATGTATAAAGCACGTTTGGTAGCAAAAGACTATAGTTAGAAAGGAGTGAACTACAAGGAGACCTTCTCTCCAGTAGTTCAACATACTTCAATACGTGTTTTACTAGCTCTTGTAGCAACTTTGGACATAGAGTTAGAGCAACTCGATGTCAAAACAACCTTTCTCGATGAAAAATTGGAGGAAAACATTCTGATGCAATAACCTGAATGTTTTGAGGTGCAAAGGAAGAAAAATTATGTCTGTAGGTTGAAAAGGTCACTCTATGGGCTGAAGCAATCTCCAGGCAATGGTACAATAGATTTGATGAGTTCATTGTTTCTTATGGGTACATTAGAAGTCCTTATGATTCATGTGTCTATCATAGCAAGGTGGAGGATGATTCCCACATCTATTTGTTAATCTATGTAGCCGACATACTCATAGCATCCTAAGACAAGTCTAAAATTCAGAATTTGAAGTCACTACTCAGTAGTGAATTAGAGATGAAAGATACGGGAGCTGCAAAATATATTTGGGCATAGAGATTAAGAGGGATCGAGTCCAAAAAAAAAGATTTTCTTATGTCAGAAGGAATACATTTAGAAAGCGCTAAATTGTTTTGGGGTGGCATCCGCAAAACGAGTTTGTACTCCTTTGATAGTGTCTGTTTGTCTCATTGAACTCAATGCCACTCAGTTAGAATCAGAAAGGGAATGAATGTCTTATGTTTCTTATGCGAGTGTTGTAGGTAGTATCATGCATGCAATACTGTGCACAAGACCGAACCTAGTACAAGCAGTCAACATGGTGAGTAGGTATATGGGTAAACCTTGGAAGGAACATTGGAATGTTGTCAAACATATATTTAGGTACCTTAAGGATACAACTGATATTGAACTTGTCTACCATGGAGACACATCTTGTGCTCTCATTGGTTACTCATATTTTGGCTATGTTGCAGATTTGGATGCAAGGAGATCTGTGATGGGGTACGCATTCACGATTGACAACTATCTTGTTAGTTGGAAGGAAACACTTCAACCCACAATGACTTTATCCACTACAGAGACAAGTACATGGCTCTAAAAGAAGCAACAAAGGAAGGGATCTGGCTTAAGGATCTGATTAGCAATCTTGGATTTCCACAGGAAAATGCTATCATTTTCTATGACAGTTTGGGTGCGATATGTTTAGCCAATGATCAAGTACATCACGGAAGGACTAAGCACATTAACATTAGATACCAATTCACCCGTACCGAGAATACGACCAAAGTTCAGAAAATTGATATGAGGGAGAATCTAGTTGATATGTTCACAAATGTTCCAAGGTGGAGATTGCTAGAAATGAACTAAGTTAATTGTAATTTAGAAATGTTATTGAACCAAGGTGCAGATTGTGGATTGCCCAAGGGTGGACGACAACATTAGTTGTCTGGTCTAATACTGTTATCTTTTGTTTTGGTCGTCCAATCTTCTGTAATATGGTGAAACATCCAGTGGTGTATAATAGAGCATCCAATCCCATACAAAGGAGCGTCTAGTCTGGTGGTTTATTAACATAGGTTATGTTGTAACTGTAACTGTTTTCTATTTTTTTCTTTTGTTGTTACCATTTTCGGTTAGATAGTTAATTATTGTCTCCTTTATAATATGAATTCAGTCAGTTTGAAAACGCTTTGAACCTCTTCATTGCAAATTCTATTATTCACAATAAAATTAACAATTTGTGCGATATTTCTTTTCCTTCGATCATCTGAACTTCCCTATTTGAATAGAATTTCTCAAATCTTTTCCAGCCGTGACTAACATAATTTAATCATTCAATACTCTAAATTTAAAATGATGTCATTATAAAATACTTAATATCCCAAATAACAATCAACATTCATGTCAATACAAGTCCGTAGATAAGTTTCAAACACAAACATCCATTGTCTTAAAAATTATCATAAGTTCACAAAAAAATAACATAGAAAAAGTTCATACTTTATTTTTAAAAAATAGTAGCACCTAGTTTTACCAAAGATCCATCTCGATTCAACCAAAAACATGACCGATTCAACCAAAAACCTACTTTGGCTCAACCAAAGACCCACCTGGTTCAACCTGGGTCAAACCGGTTTTGATAGATTCTCAATCCTCTTAGCAAATTGAACTATTGTACCCATTAGGTTTTGGTCGGACTGATTAGTCTGGTTCTTAGAGCACCTTTAGTGCTGGGTCTTGGGGAGGGATCTTCACCTGAAGATCTCTCCTTCCCCAGATCCACCACTAAAGGAGGGATGAAGATCTCCACGTAGAGATCCGGTTCTTCCCCAAGAACTTTGAAGATCTACACGTTTTTTATTATAAATTTTTTTATGTTGTAACAAACAACCAAAATGGGTGGGGAGCAACAACCCACAACCCAACCAACCATGGCAGTTCAGAAAACGGAAAGAAAAAGAGGAACATAATATACCTGGGGGGAAGCTGAAGGGAGCACAGAGGGGAGGGGGAGCGTTGACGGGAGGTACGGAGGGGAGGTGGAAGAGGAGAGAGAAAAAAAAAAGAAAGGGGGGAACATGTGTGAACGAAGGGGGAAAGGGGCAGGGGAAAGGGAAAAAAATAATAGGGGGAGGGGAGGGGAGGGGAGGGGAAAGGTCTGGAAGAGGGAGGGAAGGGAGAGAAAAAAAGGGGGGAGCATGTGTGAATAAAGGGGGAAGGGGAAAAAATAAAAGGGGGAGGGGAGGGGAAGGGTCTGGAAAAGAGAGAAAAAAAAAGAAAGGGGGGAGCGTGTATGAAGGGGGAAGGGAGAAAAATAAAAAAGGGAGGGGAGTGGAAGGGGAGGGAAGGAAGAGAAAAAAAATATTCAAAAAAATAGTCGTTACTAGCCATTTTTTTGAAATTTTTTTCTATAAATTAGTTCACTACTAACTTTTGGTACATACAACTTTCATCCTCATTTTTCATTTGTCAATTTTTTTCTCCAATTTCTTAGTTAAATTTTACTTGTGCAAAATGGATTCAAATCAATTTGATCGACAAAGTTATATGAATTTTTTACAAAATTATCACATGCCTCCTTTAACCCAAAATTCAGAAAATAGCCTTCTTTCCACCCTCCCCCCTCCTTTTTTATCACCACCATCACCAAATTATTTTATGTCAAACACTCAAATTCCTTCCACCGAAAATTTTAAAAGTTCTCAAACATTTTCTTCAATGCCACCAAAAAATCCTACCATGGTTGAAAATCATGAAGTTGGTTCACAATTTCCATAGTTTTCTACCCAAATTGGGTTAGAAGATACCGTCATTGAGGAAGTAGGAGGATCTTCTAGAAAAAGAAAGCCTTGAGTCGCCTTTGCAATTGAAGAAGATATGCACCTCATTAGTTCATGGCTCAACATCTCAACCGATCTAATTGTTGGTGTTGATCAAGGAAAAGAAGCGTTTTGGTTGAGAGTCACGGAAAATTACAACAAATTTGGAGGTGAACTCCGTGAAAGGGCATTGAATCAACTGAAATCACGATGACAAAAAATTAATCTAGGCGTGCAAAAATTCAAAGGTCATTACAAGCAAGCGGAATCATTGAAGAAAACTGGTTGCACGGAGAACGATTTCATTCTTCATGCATATGCCATATGGAAGGAAGATGAATGAAGCAATTTTGATTTGAAACATGCTTGACGACTTCTGAAAGATCAACCGAAATGGTTAGACCAATTTCCTAAAAATTGCTGTAAGAGGACGAAGATTTCCACAACTGGGCATATTCATCGTCATCTAATCCAGAAACATAAGTCAAAGATGCCAAAGCTGACACACTGTCTCTAATTGCCTGTCCAATGAGACAAAAGACAACAAAAAAAGAAGAGCAAGGGGAAAGGAGTAGGAACATCTACCAATGTTGTGGACTTGACTGGTGTAGAGGAAGCAATGAGGGAAAAAAATATTGTGAACGCCAAACTAGCAGTCTTACGAGAGAAAGAACTGGAAAAATAACAATAGCCGTTATAAAACTAGTCGCTATAAACTAGCCATTATGATCTGCTAATTAATTGTTCAATTCTCATTCATTGGTGCACATCTCCTACAATCATTCATACAATGGATTGAAATAATGAATTCCATAGAGTTTGGAAATAAACTGTTTATGAAACACTTGATGATGATATTGATGAACAAATACTGAGCTATTTACGTGAGATGCAACATCAAGGAGGCAACAACAATCAATATCGAAGGCCTAGAAGAGTCATTAATCGCAATCGTGAAGATGGACATCTACAATTGATGATGACTACTTCTCAGAAAATTCGGTTTACACAGAGAATCAATTCCAACGTAGGTTCCGAATGCGGCGACAATTATTCAACCGAATTGTCAACGCTCTTAGTAACCACGATGAATATTTCCAAATGAGACTTGATGCTATTGGTAGAATGGGTCTCTCGTCATTGCAGAAGTGTACTGTAGCTATTCGTATATTGTTATACGGATCACCTGCTGATTGTGTGGCTGAGTACAATAGAATTGGCGAATGAACCGCAATTCAATGCTTACAAAAATTTGTAAAGGGTGTCAATGAGATATTTGGAGAAGAGTACTTGAGAAGACCCAACAACAATGACATAAACCGCCTACTACAAATTAGAGATGCATGAAGGTTTCCAAGTATGTTAGGTTCTATTGATTGGGAGTGGAAAAATTGTGCATTTGCATGACAGGGTCAATTTTCATAGAGGTGATCACCGCAAACCCACAATAATACTTGAAGCAGTTGCTTCACAAGACTTGTGGATTTGACATGCATTTTTTGGAGTTGCGGGTTCAAACAACGACATTAATGTGTTAAATCAATCGCCTGTGTTTGATGAGGTTTTGCAAGGTCGAGCTCCTCAGTACAATTTACAATTAATGGAACTCCATATAATATGGGGTACTATCTTGCAGATGGTATTTATCCTAATTGGGCCACATTTGTGAAGACCATACCAATGCCACAAGGTTCGAAAAGAAAATTATTTTCAAAATGTCAAGAAGGAGTGAGAAAGGATGTTGAATGAGCATTTGGTGTGCTCAAATCTTGATTCGCAATTATATGTGGTCCATCATGTGCCTGGAACATGGATACAATGAAGGATATAATGTTGGCATGAATCATATTGCATAACATGATTGTCGAAGACGAACGAGATACATTTGGTGGTAATGTCTATGTTGATTATGATCACGTAGATAATGACATTTCAAATGTTGAAGTATTTCGTGATGCTCCTCCCGACTTTGTTACATACTTGCAAACAAGACACGTTATGCATACAAGAGGAATTCATCAACAACTTCAAGCAGACTTGATGGAGCATATTTGGGAATATTATAGTCACGAAAATAATGAAAATTGATTTTTCTTTAAAATTAATTTCTTGCACTTTTTTTATTATCAATTTGATGTATTTTTCATTTAGTCATAATTAAAAATTATTTAAATTTTATCATTTCTTAATATTCATATTTTTTTCTATGCTTTATTAATTAAAATTAATTATTTAATTAATTAAATTTAATTTAATAAAAAATTTAAATATTTAAAAGTGGGGTCCATGTAGGACCCATTAAAAGATATCTAAGATCTCAATTTGGGATCTACACTAAAGGAAAAAATGTCACATATCTTAAGATATCTTCAATCTTACGTGGCACTGTGGGATCTACCAAAAAGTGGTCTAAGTCCCAATTTGGGATCTACCACTAAAGTTGTTTTTAAAAGATTGTTCTTCTTTATTGTTGTATTGGTCCCTAAATCGCTTTCTATGTTGGCTTGCAATTTAAGTCCTTATTTAGCTATTGATAAATATTTTTACGGATTTTCCATGTATATCGATGTATTGCCATATAAAAGGATACTAATCGTGGAGCATGAGCTCTATAATGAACATTGAGACATCAATTACAATATATCACTGACTTATGTATGCATTACATTTAAGAAATAAGAATAAGAGGCAGAGGAAAATAGAATTGTGTGTTAATTAAAAGACCCATTCATTATTCCTTATTAAGAGACCCATTCATTCCAGATGGATGCTTTGAAGATGCACTAGGAAACAAAAGCTAAAACAAGATAGAGAAAACCTTGTGTTTGAAATTGGAACCACACTTGAAGGTAAGTGATGATGAAGTTGAATTGACGAGCAGGAAGAAGCTAAAGAAGTTATGTTAAAATAAAAGATTAAGGGACTATTAATTTATGAAATATGCAAATTTAAATCTAGCTAGTTAAGGTGACCTATTACAACATGTTTTAAGTGATTCATCATGTACCACCCATCTACGAAGCACGGATACATGCAAAAAATAAAATTCACCGTACCGGACACGCGTCCGATACGGATTCGTGGACGACACCCTGATTCGCATATCCAATTGTCAAAGGTATTTTTTGTAAATAAAAAAAAATTGCCCTAAGGAACTTCAAGCACGCTCTCACCTCAGAACTTCAAGCACACTCCCCATCCTCGCACGCTGTCGCTTCCCATCGCACGCTTGCGCACCGTCGACCGTCAATTCCTAGTCACAGCTTGCGCGCCCACCTCGCGGCCCCCTGCTCGACAACCAGGCACCAGCTCATCGTCACCACTAAGCGGCACTAGCTCACCGTGTCTGCACTTGATCCCCTTCGCCAACCAGGCCCCAGCGAAACAGAGTGAGAGCTGTTTAATATTTTTTTGATTTAAAAGCAATTTGTATTTGATCCCCTCCATCAACCAGGCATCACGATTTTTTTAACTCCAAAGTTCTTTTCCTTTGGGCTTTTCCTCTGGGCCTGCTTCCCCTTCCAATTAGGGTTAATGCTATTTGCACTCTCCATTTCATAACTACACCCCTTGCACTCTCCTTTTGGGCCTGACCCATTCTAAAAACACACCGCTATTTACACCATTCCATTGTTCATGTATGCACCCTTAATTAGTTTGGGTGTTATTAATATGAAATACACTTTATATAAAAAAATATTGTTTAATAATAAGATGTATCAGGAACGTATCGAAATATTAGTATTTTTGAAGTAACGTATTGAAGTCTCGTATCGGGAACGTATCGAAAACGCCGTATCGGTATCGATGCTACATAGCCACCCATAACATGGTTTACCCTAGCTTGGACCCTTTGTTTTTGTGGAAGTGGACATTGGTGGGATTTTATGTTCTACAAGTAGCGAAAGAGCTTCAATAAAATTGTTTCAGAGCTATCCAAATTGTAGGTACATGTTATAACACCAACTGGTAGCTTGTATTTGGTACCAATGTTGTAAATACCATGTGTGGAACTCATGAAGAGTTTGTAATTAAGTTGTTCTTTTTTACTATTTAGGTAAATCTTTTGAGTGGATCCGACATTAAGTGAGTATCAGAGGTTTATATTAGACTCCATTGGATACATGAAGTTAAAGGTTTGTGATCAAGTCATTACTCAAAACTAGAACAGGTAATGGATTTCACCCACGTAGTTTTCCTATTGGATATGGAAAATTGGTGTAGATCAAGGCCAATTGTTTTTTGGTTCATGTTCTAGAGAGTTTGTGTTGTGGCCATTGAAAATGATGCATATGTCTCTTGAAGTTTACAAGACTAGAATTCACCAGGAGGAATAGTCATGCAATTGAAAATTCAAACAATGGCGACCACAATGACACTTTGGATGGAGTTTTATGGCTGCACTATTTCTATGTATCATGGACTAAGGGTCTGTTTGGATAAGTTTCTTTAGAAGCACTTCCAAAAGAAGAAAAAATGAGATGAACTTTTTCATAAGCAAAAATAGGTTCTTCATTAGCTAATTTTTAGAAGCTCACCAATATAGCTTCTCTAAAAGATGAGATGACATCTACAAATGAGCTAATGAGAAACTCATTTTAGCTTATGGAAAAGCTCATTTCATTTTTTTCTTCTTACTTTCTTCTTCTAGAAGTGCTTCTAGAGAAGCTTACATCCAAACAGACCCTAAAACCAAAAACAAAAATTAACATAAGCGTATCAGGCACAATATGTAGAAAGCACAAGGGGGGTTGTGAGTAGAGGGAAGGGGTGTTTGGTGTTATATGAATGAATAAATTAGGAGATTTTTTATAAGGTGACAAAACATAAAAGTATAAGTGTAATAAGTGAAAATCTCAAGGGGTCTATATAATTTACTCTATCTTAAATGATAATTAAAGGTAAGTAATAGATTATAAAATAAAGAGGAAAGGTTGGAGGACATGGGCATGTTATGATTCTTTTTTCTTTGTATTTTTCTATAATCTCTATAAATTTAATATTTAATCAGGTATATAGTTCCTAAAACTTTTAGGATATTTTAATTTAGTTCTCCATTTTTAATTTTTTTTTATGTGAGTCTTGTATAAAATATTTTCTTTCTGAGTTTAATGGTCATATTATGAAAGTACAAAATAATTTTACATTGTCAACTAATTACAAATTATTGTCAATGATTTTTAAGAAAATTATTGTAAAAGTCAATAAATTTATTATATTTGATAGTTTATGATTGAATGAAAAATTACAAATTACTTTACCAGTTTATAACTTAATTTCTCTTTCTTTATTACATGATTTTTTTATAATAACTATTTCTCATTTCATTTAATTCCCTCTAAATATTCTCGTTTAGTCTCAAATATTTGAAGGGAATATTTAATAATAAAAAATGTTTCATAAAGAACTTATTTTATAAAAAAATATTAAAAACGAAACACTAAACAAGAAAAGGGAAATTTTTCAGAGGAGTAAAAACTTAATTAAATCTTTATTTAATTTATAATCCTCATAAAATGAATTCACCCATTACTTCTTGGGAAATTTTGTTTAAATGATATAACCCGTATCATACAAGATAGATCCAGACAGAATAAAATAAAAATAAAAATAAAAATGAAGTAAAAAAAAAGAAAGAGCGATATTATATATGTGTTTGGTCCTCACCCTCTTAAGACTTAAGTGTCCAGACAATTGTTTTGACTTTGTCATTGATAAGAAACTTAGATAATACATAATAATTAAGAAAATAATGTATATTCTTCTCCTTAATTAATCGAGTAAAAATAACGCAACAGCTATCTAGTCATCGTTATAACACAAGTATGGCCAAATAAGAAACAAAAAGTGCTGGAAATTAAACACAACAGAAGTATCAAATAAAATAATAAAACACTAAAGAAGGAATTTCGGTTCATTTATAATATAATCATCATGTTTTTCTTTTTCTGGAAAGGAAAGCGAATCAATAAAAACTGAAAGAACATGTAATTCATTTATCACTGTAGTACATTAGAATCTCCCTTTTGTTTCCGTCACAAGCAGGTAAATTTTAAATTAAATGTTCATAGTAACCAAAAAATATAAATAAATGCAAAACAAAATATCTAAATCCAACGTTTGTGATGTCGAGAGTGGTGGGCACCTCCGAACCATCGATCCCAACCAGCATCGACCGAACCTTTAGTGCTGCAAACATTTAATTTACATGTCATCAATTCATACCCTTTCTTTTTTACTTTTTCGTTAAGAAATAATATATCCTTTCTTTATTAGTACATTAAAAAACACAAACGCAACATTGGATCCTTAAATGTAATATCATGAACATCAAGAGGATTAATTTCTTACAATGGAAGGAGAGGATCTGGAGTGGATTCAACGCTTGAAATTAAACTGCAAGAGCACAAATGGATGGAGCATCAATTTAGATTATGAACAATAATTAAAATAATTAAACTCTAACCCTCTAAGCTGGCTTGAAGAACCATAAGAAAGAAAAACATCATAGTCTTGTATATGTTGGCTTTGCTTACTCCTTGCAAACGGTGGAGGATTCACCAATTGTTTCAACTTTTTCCAATTCTTCCTGCATTAACAACATGGTTTCACTATCAAATTCTTCTTCTAAGAGAATTAAGATGAAGAAAAAAAATATTCAAATAAATTGGATCACCAAATTGACACAAATAAGTGGCATGATGAGTTAAGAGTTGACCTGCAAAATACTAATTTGGTTATTGAGGTTGGTTATGGCTGCTTGCAACCTATGTTTCCCAATGAAGCCACAAGGGAAAGAGCCAGTTCCAGCTTGAGCAAGAGGATGAGGACCCTTTTCTCTCCCTTCTTCTCCATAATCCTCTGATGCTCTCCCATTTTCTGCTGCTAATATTTCTGATGATGGTTGTGGTTGTTGTCCTTCCATAGCCATCATCACACCACTTAGTTGACAAAGAGAGCTAAGCTAATTATACCATCAAAGTCACAACAAACCTATAGCGGTATTGGAAGGAAGAAAAAAGAAAGGGTTTGGGTCAAAAAAGGAGGGAGGAACATGACTTGAAAGTGGGGGGGTGGACCAAAGGATTAAATAATAAATATCCAAATGATAGGCACAAGAGGGGGAGGGGAGGGGATCAAGTGGGGGTGGGCTGTGGGGGGTTTGATTATAGGTCATTTGTGGATTCTGAGAATTAGGTATATTTAATTACTAAGAGAAAAAGTAGTGGTATTAATATTGGATTGGTGGGTCCAAACAAAAACGAAGAAAATAGGTTTCAAGAAATTAATGAGTACAACATATAATGCACAACTATATCATATATACAATCATTTTATAAATCCAGAATTCTTATTATCATTTAATATATTGAGTTACATATAAGGCAAATTTATATGTAATATTTTGTTGGCTAAAAAGAAAGTAAATTAAACTTTAAGATTTTGTGGATATTTACAAACAAATTTCACACGTTGAAGTAGGTTTGCTTAATTTAGAAAGTTATGTTTAGACTAATATTAATACAACTTGAAAACATCTGCACATCATACTAGCTATAATATATGTCAAACGGTTATAAACAAAGAATTTCACATACAAAATAAAGAAAATTTTAATAAAGCTTTTTGTCTTAAAATTGTACATAAAATAAAGAAAATAAAAAAATTTGGGAGCATTACCCCTTAAAATTAATGTAGCTCCATCTCAACTAATCAATATAACCAAATTAAACTCAACTTATAAATACAGAATATTATAAATTTTGATAAAATCATGGAAGGCCAGGCTGATGTATAATTATAGTTTCTATTTTTTAATATAACTTTGTTACATAAAAATTTATTAATTTCTTTATATATAGTTAATTTAATACTTTATGTGTGAAATAACATATTATATATAAATAACTACTGTCCAAATTCCACGCAATTTACATTTTACACATATTTAAAGCTAAAATGAAGTGGGCATCTTAGATTTATTTTTGGTTAAATTGTGAGATTGGGACAGTGCGGTGTGGACATTGCGGCGACAGCCCATAAGGACAGGGCATGTGAAAAGAGGAAAACACTCAACTCAATCGTGGCTCCTTCCTGTTTAGTCAACTAAATTATTCATTTGGAATAATGTTGTTCTTTAAACACATAATCAGTTTTATCTTTAACTAGTGTATATTAAAAAATATTTGGTAAAAGTAATTAATTCCTTCAATATCTTGAAACATTAATTCTTGACTTTGGATTAAAAAAAAAAGTTCACACAAAAATAAAAACAAATTATTCATCTTGGAATCTCTTAATTGACAAAACTTTCTTCCATTACATGTCCCAATCATCAAATGAAGAAAATGTCTCACTGCTCTTGTTTGGGTTAACAAATTACAATAACTCCAGAGTTGGAAATCCCACATTTGCACTAGAAATAGGACTCAAATGTGGATTTTCTTCTTCTTAAAATATATTTTTTTGTTCCTTATCTTCTAAATTATATTTAGTTTAATCTTTTATGTTTTAAAGATTTTAATTCGATATTTTATATTTTTAAAGTGAATAAAGATGATCCTCCTGAAACAAATTTTTTATCAGCCAAATATCTTTCAGTAACAATGATTGTTTTCAATTTTATAACATGATTTTGAATCTTATTATGATTAATTAGAGACGTAAAAATTGTCTCAATAAAAAACACTACAAACATATTGAAAATTATGTAAAAGGTAAATATAATGAACAACCAAAAAATTAAAAACATTAAATTATTTTCTAGTGATATTGAAAAGTTAAGTTTGGAGATATGATTTTTAACTGTGGTTTTATTTTCTATTTTTTTCCATTTTTAATTATTTAATTAAAATATTTTTAATTATTTTGTTAATTATACATGTTAATTATAAAAGAATAAATTAAAAAAGATAAAAGATTAGAAAATTTATTTTCTTTGCCCTCCGTTTTGTTGGTTACTGTAACTTTTTTTGTAATTATTATTATTATTATTATTATTAGAGAAATGTTAGCAACATACACTATAATTAATACTTTTTATTATCAGTAGGAATTTGTTAAAAATCACAAAATTGATTTGATTAAAACTTCTAAATTGATATCTAAGCTGGTTCAAAGTCTAATTTTGTAGAAGCTTTTTACACGATAAATCCATATTTAACCATGACCATATTAAGCAACAAGGCCTTACCTTAACTCATTTTTAAAATTTAAATGTCGTGACTCATTTTTCATCGAGAAATTAATGTGAGAAAGAGATTATAGACAAGGCCCAAATTCAGTGAAAGTCCAACTATTGCTACTTTTATGAGCTAACTCTATATCATATATACCATGATCGAACATGGTTAACATTGTATAGATTTAATTCGTGCACAAATTTTAAAGTAAACAAATAGTAAGTGAAAATAATTTCAACATCTCTAGCATAAACTAAACAAATAGTGGACAATATTGAACGAGAGACAAGAAAGATTGAACATGAGGTAAAGAAGTGAGGAAAATATTAAAAAATTTGAAACAAATTTTAAAATTTTGAAATTAGAATCAGAATATCCTATTCTCTTTACAAAACTTTAGTAAGAGAAAATAATTTTGCAAAATTAGAAAGAGCCTCTGTCTCCCCATCTTAATTGATGCAAATTCTTAGTTACTCCTAGACGAAGACAATTGTTTCTTTTCAAATAGTTATGAGCATCAAATATTAGTCATTAATAAATAAACAAAAAGACAAATGCTTCTTTGGGAAGAAAACAACAATTCTTCTAAGGAAAGACAATTATCATGTGCTACCTTAAACATTCACTTCGTCTCTTCACGTTGCTATGCATTTCTATGTCCAAAATAGGAAGAAAAAGTAGAAGCAAGTATCTGTTTCTTCCATCAACGCAATTCATTTCCTTCTCTAATTTTGTTCTCTTTAGACCCCACATATTTCTCCAACTTTTTGCCACCAAACTAAGCCATCCTTCGCATAGCATTAAAGTTGTCATCAAGGGTTTATTCTTGAACTACGCTCACCGCAAACCTAGTTCCTGCAACATTTTCTAGAAATTAATGTGAGAAGGGAGTTATAGACAAGGCCCAAATTCAGTAAAAGTCCAACTATTGCGACTTTATGGACTAAGTCTATATCATACAATGTACATGACTAAATTTTCTAGATTTAATTTGTGCCTAAAATTTAAATTACAAGACTTAAATTTCATCATGTAGTTTCAAATCGAAGTGGTCGGTTCAAACAATTTCAACATGTCTAGCAAAAGCTAAACATAGTGGAGACGATTGAATGAGAGAGAAAAGAAGAAGATTGAACATACGGTAAAGAAGAAATGAGGAAAATATATAAAAAAAAAAAGTAGAGACAAATTTTAAAAAAAAAAAAACATAAAGTTAGAATTAGGATATCCCTTTCTCTTTATAAAAGTAAGTGAAAATAATTTTGCAAAATTAAAAATGTTGAATCCACATTCTTGGTTTTAATTATGACAAATAATTTGATAAGCAAATTCATAGGATGATGGGTTTATATGATCACTAATATTTTGTTCAAGTATTTTAGTGATATATTTATTAAGGAACAAATGTGTGCATCTTGAGGTACTCAGAATGATGCTTAAAAAGATTTGCTCAAAATAGCTCTTAGTGAGTTATGAACTCAGAAGATTTCTTAAAGCCCATCTAGATGGTGAAGACTGCTTCTCTCTAAGTACTCATTCATGACAAATGTATTGAACAAGCGGCCTTGAAACAAGAAGATTACATAGAGAGCATCAGCCATCAAAATGAAGCTATCACAGAGTCTACATTAGAATGATGAAGATAATGACTCTGAAGACTAAACTTCATAATCAAGTTCAAAATGAGCACCTCAGAATGGTTTTCAAGTGACAACATGAAGTCTTTCATATGATGCCACAAATACTGACTAGGGTACATTAGAAGACTAAAGTTGATAGTACTTCACCTACCACATGTTTCCACACCCACTGAGGACACATCAGAAAGTGAATGTTAACTGCATTAGAAGATTCAAACTTGTGGAAAGCTGAATCTATCCACGAGAAGCTCTGATGACAAGCATCAGAATAGAAGATTAAAGATACTACACAATGTACCCTTGAACAAAACGCTAATACACTAGCAACTGAATCTTCACTTAGTGTTTATGAAGCAATCTACTTCATAATGCTTGGAGTTATGAAGAAGTATTAAGTTACTACTTCAGAAAAGTTTATCACTTTGAATTTCATCAACAAAATCTATCAAGTGTGGATTCTTTCTCAGCAAAACATCAAAATGACTATTTTGATGATACTTGAGAATACTCATCAGAAAGGTTCCTTAGAATGAGAACGTTAGAGTGGCTACCTCGGAATGGTTCTACAAGTTGTCAACTCAGGACAACTGTCAAGTCCACCTACTCAGTTAAGTGGAGCTCCACCTTAACGGTCTTCTTGTAAGCTTTATGAGGTCTTTTATAGGAGCATCAAAGATTAAGTTGAAGTAATCAAAATAGAACAACTTGAGCAAATTTCTAAGTCAGAAATCTGTAGTTTCTGTTTCAACCCTCTCTTTGAGAGTGACCCACTTTTGTATTGTGCTTATAATTTGTAATAGATATTAGATAGAAGTGAGAGACTATATTCCTGAGTGAAATCCCTCTGTGAGGAGAAAGATTTGCATCTGTGCAGCCAAAAACACAAACTCTTTACTATTGTAAGCCTAGCAGAGGCTAACAAAGTTGAAATCCAATGATGTTGTTGGTCTAGTTGATACTTGATACTATGTTTGAAGTCTAGTGGGGGTACTGCTGATTGTTAAAATCCAGTGGTTGTTTATAACTGATAATCTTTTCACAAATACATCTAAAACCAAACTTCTTTTTATCAACGTATCTTCAAATAAATAACTTTCTTCTAAACTAGAGCTCAAATTTGCACCAGAACTCATAACAGTTTTTCGTAACTGCTTTCTTTTTCATTCTGAACTCATAACCGTTTTTCATAACAGTTTGTCTGTTTGTCATGAACAACAGGACTAATAGACGAGTTGTAGTAGGAATTGCTGCTGTCTCCAAACACCTAAATTGTTGCACAAGCCGCTTTGTTGATCAAATTTTTGTTTTCTATCCATACACTGCAAGAATATGTGAAAAATGAGTTAATCAGGTCTTTTGACAGGTACATCATGATTGTCCCTATTGATAGTGTTCCCTGCTTTACACTGATGCATAATTTTAGAGCAACTACTTTTGTCATGTCTCAGTTCTATCTAATCATGTCTGCTTTACATTTTATTAGTAGTCTTTTGTTTAATGATTAAATAGAAATTCATTTAGTTGCGCATTTGTTCATGGATCAAGCTCATTCTTGTATGAAAGTGTTCCGTTCCTTAAAAGCGGATATCCAGCAGTAATGCCAGAAATCAATATAGGATCAAACTCTCTCTCTCTCTCTCTCTCTGAAGATGCTTATGAAGATTCAAACACCTCCAGGAAGAAGATCACAACACCGTAAATCACAAATTGGACGTGGGTGTGTGCTCTGTGAGAATGGAAAAGAGAGAGTAACAGTATATGTGTACCTTGCACCCATGGGGAGAATGACCTTTTATGCTTACTGACATGTGGAAAAATAAGGAAACTATTCTTATTCTTGATCACGATCTTCTGAAAGATGAGCAAATATTCTGAATATTTGATGTAAAAATAACCTTCTGTATCTTTCTTGATTCTGTAAATATTTAGGATTTCAATCTTCTTTAATCTTTCCCTAAATAACTTGTTTTTAGCTGCCTTGGGCCTTTTGGCCTTTGGCCCAATATAAAATATCCGTAACAGAAAGCTTCATATTAATGTTTATTGAATTTACAATGATCAGGTTTTGAACCAATATATTAGAATTCAAACTTGTATTCAGCCTATGTTTCATTTTGGACTTTTTGGAAGTAGAAAACCAACCATGTTTTTATCTGTTGAGTTTTTTATAAGCATTACCTAGTTACTATTCATAATGGACGTTTTTCAAAGTAATTGGATATTGTCAACATGTGCCAATAAATTGTTCTCCTTCCTATTTTCTTTTCCCTCCTAGTATAAATATTTTAGTTCAATGTATATTTCTATTTTTAGATTTTAGTTTCATTTTAGAAAAATGGAGGATGTGTTAAGATTTTCTGTCGTGTCACAACCAGTCAAATAATTTTTTTACTGTATCAATCCAAAATTTATATTAATGAGAAAAAAAATCGCATCTAGATTGGGGTGTAATTCTGATACTTTCTTTATTAGAGTTTGAGTTAGATTTGAGAGAAAAAGGAAGAAACAATAGATTAAGTAAAATCTGTTTATAATAGCTTGCCTAACAAGATAGTACACATGTCTATATATAGGCAGTTACGCAGCTGTTAACATCTCAACTAACTCTAACTAACTAACATAATAGAAGCAGTTGAACTAACTGCATACTTCTCTAATACCTTCCCCCTCAAACTCAAGGTGGGTGACCTCCACAATGAAATTCAGCCAATTTGTCTCTTAGAAACATAAACCTAGAAGGTGCCAAGGGCTGAAATGTGTCGAACCAGAATTTGCTTTGCTAGAACCCTCTCACAAACAAAGAACACATCAATCTCCATATGCTTAGTTTGAGAGTGAAGCACTGGATTATGAGATAAGGAGACAACACTTTCATTATCACAAAAAATAATTGGTGTAGGAAAAGAAACATTCAACTCTGTTAAAAGTTTGAATCCAATTAACAGAGTTTGAATCCAAGACATCTCTGTTGTAGCTTGTGCCAAACTCCTGTACTCAACTTCTGTACTTTGCTACTATTTGCTGCTTTTTGGATCACCAAGAGACTAAGTTTGGACTAAAATAAATGGTTGCACCTGATGTGGATCTATGATCTTCTGGATCTGAATCCCAATCAGTATCACAAAGGCCTCTGATAGGAATAGAATCGGTTGAAAGTGTCGACCTTAAGTGTAATCCATGATTTTTTTTTATTAAGCAAAGATAATATATATATATATATATATATATATATATATATATAAGAAATGAAATAGATACAAGAAGTACAAAGATAAAAAATACACCCTATCAACAGGCAAACAGAGCTAAGGCAGCCTAATACATGCATTCTATATGAATTAAAAAGCCTAAGATCCTGCTGAAGAATAGGTTCACACCCAGCCAAAAGAAAACAGGTCTACAAATCCCTCCCCATAATACAAAAACCTTCCCTAACATGGCTAGATCAATAATGGAAGGGGATATTAAATCCTTTCTCCAAATTAGATAACCAGGACCAACAGAAGAATAAGGCATCCTCCGGCAGCTTGTGTCCATTAAAACTGTCACCATGGAACATTATCCTATTTCTATGGTGCCATATATACCACGTGAAAGCAACCCACCAAATCTGCCACCTCTTGGTCTTGAGATCATTAAGACCGTAGTTAGGATGTTGAAGGAAATGTTCTTTTGGATTTGTGAGGAATACCCCTTGGGTATTTATCCAATGCAACGACTCCCACCATAACGGCATAATCTTAATGCAACTGAAAAATAAATGGGACGCTTCCTCATCAAAACTTCTACAAAAAGAGCAGTTGTTATCAGTTATTGTTACGTTCCTTCTACTTAGATTCTTCTCAGTAGGTAGACGATCTCTCAACAACCTCCAGGCAAAACAAGAAGCTTTACTAGGGATATTTAACTTCCACGTATCTATGATAACCACCTCCTAGTTTTGAGTAGCTGTCTCCATATTCAGCAATTTGTATGCACTTACCGCCGTGCATTTTCCACTCGAATCTCCCTCCCAACTCCAGGAATCCTGCTACTAATCATGTATCTGTTGCCCCTGTAATTCTTCTAAAAACTGTCATTCCCAGCCTACTTGGGATGAAATTCCCATCTGTTGAATATTGTTCTGTTGTTGCTGAGATATAAAAAATAGTCTAGGGTATTTCAGCTTCAGAGGTACTCTAGCTTCCTTCCAATCATCCTCCCAGAACAGCACCCTTGAGCCACATCCTAACTTCCATTTAACACATTTATTAGACCAACTGTCCTTATTATCACTACTGCCCCACAAAAATCTCCTATGCAATCTTACCAAACTGTCCACCACCTTCTTTGGAATCTTGAAAAAAGACGAGGAAAATAGGGGTCAAGTTAAGGACTGACTTTATGAGAGTCACCCTTCCCCCGAAAGAAAGAAACTTGTGCTTTGACTTGGCTAATTTTTTCTAAAATTTCTTAACTAACGGGACTCATGTCTCACATCATCTTGGATTGGCTCCAATAGGGACACCTAGGTAAGAAAAAAGTACAGACAACATTCTACAATTCAAGTAACAGGTAGCACTACTAATCCATTGAGCATTCATCCCAAATGCCCCAAAATTGCTCTTAGCAAAATTAATCTTCAGTCCCGACACCAGTTCAAAGTTTCTCAATAATACCTTAATAGTTCTTATATTAGCCACCATTGTAGCCCCAAAGAAAATAGTGTCATATGCGTATTGTAAAAGGTTGATGTTCACATTTCCCTTCCCAACCTTATATCCTTCATATATGTTCTTGTTCTGTGCTTCCATCATGAGGCCAGAAAGACCCTATGCATCTATATTAAATAAGAACGAGGCGAGTGGGTCGCCTTGTCTGAGTCCTCTTTGAGGTATAAATTCTGCTATTGGACTCCCGTTGACCAATATCGAAATGGAAGCGGATTTCAAACATCCCTCAATCCAGTTGATCCACTTAGAGCAGAAACCCATCCTTTTCATCATATACATAAGAAATTCCTAACTTACTGAATCGTATGCCTTCTCAAAATCAACTTTGAAGACAAGGTATCTTCCATCTTTCCTTTTTGCTTCATCTACCCCCTCATTAGCAATAATGACACTCTATAATAAATGTCTCCCTTCTATGAAGGCAGATTGATAATCATCTATTATATCTAGCAACACCTTCTTCAGTCTTGAGGACAACACCTTAGCAACTATTTTATACACACAACCTATTAGGGAAATAGGTCTATATTCATCTAAAGTCATGGGGTCATGGACCTTAGGAATCAGGGCTAAAAATGAAGCATTACCATCCTTTGGAAATACTCCATTCACAAAGAATTCATCCATGAATATAAGGAAGTCAGATTTGATAACTTCCCAAAATTCTTTAATGAACTTGAAATTATTTCCATCCGGCCCTGGGCTCTTCTCACTTCCACATTCCCAAACTGCAGCCCGCATTTCATCCGCATCAAACTTCGCCACTAGAAGGTTATTGTGTTGTTGATCTATTAATGATATGATTTGATTTAATGTAAATAGGGAAACTAGGAAATATGGAATATATCTCTCTAGCTGATTTTTAAGGATTTAATTCCTTCTTGTAATTACTCCTTTGATTATAAATAGAGACTTAGTGTGATCATTCTTGACACACAACATTACAAAAATAATACTCTTACATGGTATCAGTAGTTTAGGTTTATTTTTTTAGCATTTATTGGCTGCGATGAACAGTACTCACGTATGAACAGTACCATGCAAGCTTTCAACGTCGTTTCCCTCCCACCAGGCTGCCTTTTTTCACCGGTAACCTCTAGGGGTAGGATCGCCTCCCTTCAACGACCCAACTCCCCAAACCGCACCGCCTGACTCCGTCGAACGCGCCCCCACACGCCACCACACAAGCTCCGAAAAAAAACTTTTGTCCAGACCTGTTTTGATCTCTTCCTCATGGCCTCTACCAGTTCCCTTGGTGATACCTTGAGTGGTTCCGACAATTATAGTACCTGGGCAGCCGCTGTCCTCCTTTGGTTCCAGGACAAGGACGTGCCGACCACTTGACTACTTGCGCCTCGGAGATTCCGGCCAAGGATCACGCTCGATGGCAACAAATTGATGCCTCTTTATGCAGCATCCTTTGGTTCTCTATAACTCCTACTCTTCAGCCTCAATACCAGGCGTTCCTACATGTTGCGAGGTTTGGACCAAAGCCAAACACGTCTACTCTAATGATGTTAATCGTCTCTACAGTGTGGTGACCGCTATGCTCTCCACTAGGCTTGAGAATATGGATATGCAAACGTATCTTGGTAAGCTAGATCGTTTGATTGCTGATTATAAAAATCTTATGCCTTTCACTACTGATGCAGAGACGTTTTACCAACAATGTAACCAATTCTTTATGGTTCTTGCTTTTGCCGGACACCCGCATCCGCATGCTTTTGGACATCCCTCTGTTCCTTCTATGGATGCCTTCATCCTTGGATCTTACTCTTCTCATCATGGTGGCCGCGACGGGGGCCGTGGCGGCAGAAGTCGCCCTCATTGTAATTATTGCAACCACTTTGGCCATGTCAAAGATGAATGTCGCACCAAAGTCTGGGAGCAATCAAAGACGGCTAATGTGGCCCAGGTCGTCGCTCCTGTCAATGTTACTATTTCCACCAATGAGTATCATGATTTCCTCCAGTTCCGAGCAGCCCAGCAATCTGCCTCACCTACTACCAGCGTGGCTCACTCTGGTAATCTTGTAGCCTTTGTCTCTCAATCTTCCACCCTTGGACCTTGGATCCTTGACTCTGGTGCTTATGATCATATGACTAGTAACCAATATTTTTTCTCTCAGTTGTCCCTTTTCGACTCCTTGCCTTCTGTCACTCTTGCCGATGGCTCTCATATTAAAGTTCGGGGCATTGGTCAAACTCACCCACTTCCTCACCTTTCTTTGAACTCTGTTTTATTTGTTACTGGGTGTCCCTTTAATTTAATTTCCATTTGCAAGCTCGCTCGCTCTCTCAATTTCTCTGTTTTATTTGTTAATAACTTTGTTCTTATTAAGGATCGCGTACCGGATGGACGATTGAAGCAGGACATGAGTCTGGGGGATTGTACCAGCATTCACCATCGGTTTCTTGTGTCTCCAGTACCTCTCCTGATCTTGCCCACACAGCATCTCGGTCATCCTAGCTTAGACAAATTACGTCTTTTAGTACCTAGTCTTTCTACACTTACATCCTTCCAGTGTGAGTCGTGTCAATTAAGAAAGCATGTTCGTTCTTCTTATAGTCCACGCGTCAATAAAAGTGTTGCGTCACCTTTTACTTTAGTTCACTCTAACATTTGGGTCCTAGTTGAGTCTGTTCATCTTTAGGCTTTTACTATTTTGTGACATTTATTGATGATTTTTCCCATTGCACTTTGGTGTTCTTAATTAAAAATGGCTATGATGTTTTCTCTGTTTTTCAAGCCTTTTTTAATGAAATTAATAATCATTTTGGGACACCTATTAAAACCTTACGCACTGATAATGCTAGGGAATATTTATTCTCCCACTTTCAGTCATTTCTTGCCTAAGAAGGAATTATTCATTAGACAAAATGTGCTCACACACCACAACAGAATGGTGTGGCTGAACGGAAAAATCTTCACCTAGTTGAAACAGCTTGCACCCTCCTACTTCACTATAATGTCCCTCTCCGCTTCTGGGGTGATACGCTTCTTACTGCCTGTTATCTCATCAACCGCATGCCCTCGTCCGTCCTCAACAATCAGACTCCGTACCTCCTTTCTATATCCTCAACAGGACATATATTCTATTCCTCTCTGTGTCTTTGGTTGCACTTGTTTTGTTCATGACCTTACTCCAGGTATAGAAAAACTTTCTGGGTTACTCTCATCTCCAGAAAGGATACTATTGTTTCTGTCCTCAGCTTCAACGGTATCTGATGTCACTTTCTATGAGTCTACCCTTTCTTCTCTACTCCCACTGCTCCTTTGGATCTGCATGTTCCTCATGTTGTTCTAGCTCCAGTAGTCATCCCTTGTTGGATTCAAAGGAATCACTTGAAGAATGGACAAAGAATCAAAGCTTGGTTTTAGCTTTCAACATGCCTTGAAGTATTGAAGAATTACTTGTGATTAAATGTAAAAGGAAGAAGCATTTCTGGTGATCCAAGTGCATTGCATTCATATCATTCATTTAGTAAATTAGTTTAAAAAATAGAATTAACAAGGCTTGGACAAAATGTTTAAGTTTAATAGTTAAATCAAAGGTTTTTGGAAAAATATGTTTTCTACTGATTTAATCGATTACTTTAAAGTAATAATCGATTATTTTGTTCTTAGTGCATACTGGAAATCTTTTCAAGAACAATGTAATCGATTACGTATCGTTTTAATCGATTATCTTACCTTAGTTCACATATAAACTGCCTTGATGATCATTTTAATCGATTACCATTGATCTGTAATCGATTACA
>PYAF01001316.1:117598-127790 GCA_007407185.1 Glycine tomentella | reverse complement strand
TCTACTGATTTAATCGATTACTTTAAAGTAATAATCGATTATTTTGTTCTTAGTGCATACTGGAAATCTTTTCAAGAACAATGTAATCGATTACGTATCGTTTTAATCGATTATCTTACCTTAGTTCACATATAAACTGCCTTGATGATCATTTTAATCGATTACCATTGATCTGTAATCGATTACATAGGCTAAACAGGAAAAATCATCTCTCTGTCTTAATCGATTACCAAAGAATGTAATCGATTACATCATATGCCTATGTTTAACATATCTTGCTTCATTAATCGATTACCAGAATCTGTAATCGATTACTCTGTGTATTTCATGTTTGAGAAGTTTCCTGTCTTAATCGATTACCAGAATCTGTAATCGATTTCATAGTGTATTTCATGGTTATGAAGCTTCTTGTATTAATCGATTACTTATCGAAATAATAGATTATTCTGTTCGTTGCTTTAACCCTGATTTTTATAGAACCCTTTAATCGATTACATGCTTAATTTAATCGATTACATAAGTGAAATAATCGATTATTGAGCGCGTTTAATCGATTACTGACAGTTAGAAAGTTTGTTATAAGTAGATATCTTGCTCAGCTTGTTCACTAACTTGATCAATTCGTATTCTGAGCCTACCTAAGCTTTCTAAACACATTCTTAGTGATTTTTCTAGGTTCTATGAGTGCTTGTCTTCACTAAAACACTTATGGGTCTTTAAGTGATTCTTGAAGCAAGAAGAGTCTTTTCAAAGGTTAAGGAAAGAGATGTTTTGAGTTTGTTTTCATCATTCAATATGGTATATTCATTCATAAACATATCATTCATTGGATCATCAGGTGTTTTCACTCCTTAAACTTTGTGGTTGTAATTCTTTTGTGAACTTGTATTTGATTGTCTATTGTAATTGGGTTTCTTGCTTGTAATCTAGAGATAGAGTTTCTCTAGGGGTTGTCTCTAAGAATCTAATAGTGTTTTAGATTTCTGAACTTTATCTAGGGTGGATAAAGAGAGACTTTGTAATCACTTGTAAGAACAGAAAATTGCAATAGTGGAACTCCATTCTAGTGTTGAGTGGAAGAAAACTGGATGTAGCTTCATAGTGTTTGAAGTGAACCAGTATAAATCTTGTGTGCTTTGATCTTGATTTCTTTCTTGATTATATTCTGTTTAACTTGATCATCTTGCCTTGTTTATTAATTCAATTTTGAGCTATTGGATTCCTTGGACTGAACATTTGATTGAGTAAAGATTCTTGGTTTCAAAAGTGATAAAGATCCAAAGGGAAACTCTGATTTTGTCTAAAGAAATTTTCAATTTACCAAGCCAAACCAATTCACCCCCCTTTGGTTAAGTGTGAAGTGTTCCTATATTTTACATCCATGCCCCGCCTCCACTCGTTACTTATCAGCGCAGGCCACCAGTGCTTCCACCTACTAGTCCCCAGCATCATTTCCTACTCCAAACGCTCATCCACTATCGCCGCCTGAGTTTGAGCTTCCTCTTGCCCTTGGCAAAGGTATTCAGTTCTCCTGCAATCCTAATCCTTTATATGCTTGTGCTCTTCATTATGATCGTTTGTCTTCTTCCTATTTTTCTTTTATTACCTCTTTTGATTCTATGTCTTTCCCTAAGTCTACAGGTGAAGCCATGAGTGATCCCTGTTGGCAACAGGCGATGTTGGATGAAATGGGTGCTTTAGAGGCGAGTGGTACATGGGAGCTAGTTCCCTTGCCTCCTGACAAAACTACAGTCGGTTATCGCTGGGTTTATACAGTGAAGGTTGGACCAGATGGCAATATTGATCGCTTCAAAGCTCGCTTGGTGGCTAAGGGCTATACTCAGATCTTTGGCCTCGACTATGGAGACACCTTTTCCCCAGTGGCAAAGATCACTTATGTTCTTCTTGTCTTTGCTATGGCTGTCATCCGTCATTGGCCACTTCACCAGCTGGACATTAAAAATGCCTTCCTGCATGGTAAGTTGAGAGAAAAGGTTTACATGGACCAACCCCCCGATTTTAGTGTTTCTGGTGGTGCCCTTCTGGTCTGTCGCCTTCGCCGCTCTCTTTATGGCTTGAAGCAATCCCCCCGTGCCTGGTTTGGTCGCTTCAGCTCCGCTTTACTTAAGTTTGGTATGACCCATTTTGAGGTTGACCACTCTGTTTTCTCACTCCACTCTTCCTCTAGACTATGTATTTATTTAGTTGTCTATGTGGATGACATCATTATCATTGATGATGACTCTAATGGTATCCGCTGACTCAAGTCTCACCTTCACAGTCAGTTTCAGACAAAGGATATGGGTCTGCTCAAATATTTTCTCGGCATTGAGGTTGCTCAATCTACCTCTGGCATTGCTCTTTCCCAGAGAAAATATGCTCTGGACATTCTCACCGAGACTGGCATGCTAGACTGCCGCCCCAGTGATACTCCTATGGATCCGAATGTCAAGCTTCTTCCGGGTCAGGGAGAGCCACTGGAAGACCCGGGGAGATATCGCCGACTTGTTGATAGACTTAATTATCTTACTGTCGCCAGGCCAGGAATCTTATTTGCAGTAAGCATGGTAAGTCAATTCCTCAATGCTCCTTGTGATAGCCATTTGGATGTTGTCATGCGTATTCTCAGATACATCAAAAATGCACCTGGTTGCGGACTCCTATATGAAAACAAAGGTAGTGCCAAAATTGTCTGTTACTCGGATGCTGATTGGGTAAGATCACCATCAGACAAGAAATCCACTTCTGGCTATTCTGTTCTCATTGGAGGAAATTTGATCTCATTGAGAAGCAAGAAACAAAATACCGTTGCCAGATCTAGCACTGAAGTTGAGTATCGCGCCATGGCAGCTGCTACATGTTAAGTTCTATGGCTTTGGCAACTTCTCCAATAATCACACTTTGGAGACACTCGGGACACTAATCATCTGTGACAATCAAGCTGCCCTTCACATTGCATCTAATCCGGTCTTTCATGAGTGAACTAAACACATAGAGATCGACTGTCACTTTGTGAGAGAGAAAGTGCTTTCGGGAGAAATCACCATTGACTTTGTCAACTCCAGTGAACAACTGGCAGATATGTTCACTAAATCTCTAAAAGGGTCTCGCGTTGATTATATTTGTAACAAGCTGGGTACATATAACATATATGCTCCAGCTTGAGGGGGAGTGTTAATGATATGATTTGATTTAATGTAAATAGGGAAACTAGGAAATATGGAATATATCTCTCTAGCTAATTTTTAGGGATTTAATTCCTTCTTGTAATTACTCCTTTGATTATAAATAAAGGCTTAGTGTGATCATTCTTGACACACAATATTACATAAATAATACTCTTACATGATCAATGACCTTGAATATAACCGCATCTAACTTAGGCCTCTCCCACACTGATTCTTCAAACCTCGTCTTGAAGAACGTTTTGATTTCATCTTTAACCCTGATAGGTTCCTCCAGCCAGCAACCATCTACATTCACACCTTTGATCACATTATTCCTGCGTTACCAGTTGACTGTCATATGAAAAAATATGGAATTACAATCCCCTTCCTTGATCCATCTTGTCCTAGCTTTTGTCTAAGGATAGAGGTATGTGATTGTGCTGCACTCCACAATTCTTCTTGCAGTTGTTTTCTCCTATTTATTTCTCCCTCGTCAAGTTGTCTTGTGTCGCCTTCCATTTCTAGCCTGTTTAGATCCATTTGTACTCTTAATAATCTCTGTTGGACATCACCAAATTGGTGTTTGTTTCAATCTTTAAGTTTCTGTTTCAACCTCTTGATCTTTTCTTTTAACACATACCCACCCATACCAGAATTCAGACTTGCATTTTAGCTTTCTATAACCACCTTCATGAATGACTTGTCTCCAAACCAGCAGTCCAGAACCCTAAATGGTTTTGGGCCCCAATCAGCAAAAGAAGATCTCAGCAAAATAGGACAATGATCAGAAAAATTGCGATCCAAAATAAACTGAGTTGTGCCTTGCCACTTTGCTATCCATTCCTCAGAGACTAAAGCTCTGTCCAACCTACTCTTAGCAGTCCCGTTGGGTCTATACCAAGTGAATTTCCTCCCTACGCACGACGCATCATCAACCTCTAGCTTTGCAATCCATTCGTTGAATTCCTTTATAATGCCCTCATTTAAATTTCTTTGACATATACTCATTCTCTCCGATTGTCTTTTAACATTATTAAAATCCCCTATTACACACCATAAACCCCCCATACTTCCAATTCTAACCTGCCTTATTTCCTCCCACAAGATTCTTTTCATTGCTACCTCGCAAGGCGAGTAAACATTCATAATAGAGTCTTTTACATCATCTGCAACCCATGTTCCTTCCAGGTATATGAAACCATTTCCCACCACTTTCTTCTCAACTTTAAAAGCATCCCCACTCCACACACACAGATGTCCTCCAGCTTTAGTGTAATCCATGATGAAGAGTACCTTTTAGGTATCTCAATATTCTCTTGATAGTTGTCCAATGAGCTTCAAGAGGGTGTGACATGAATTGAAACACTTTATTAACTGCATAGCTCAGTTCAGGGCGAGTGATTGTAGAGTATTGCAAGGCTCTCACAACTGATCTGTACAAAGTAGGATCAGAAAAGCATTATGACCCTGTCTTGGTTAGCTTGCAACTTGCTGCCATAGGAGAAGATATAGGCTAAGCTCCAATCATTTTTGTCTTCTGCAAGAGATCTCTAATGTACTTGCTTTGAGAGAGAATAAGAGAGCCATTAGGAAGATGTTTAACCTCAATGCCCAAAAATTAGTCCAATTTTCCAAGCTATTTGTGGGCAAATGTAACATTAAGTTTGGAAGTCAATTTCTAAACCAGTTGAACTGAACTGCCGATGATAATCTCATCAACATTGACAAAAAGAAAAATGGTGTGAGAAAGTTTTGTAAAAAAATAGGGAGGAACCACACTTAATGGAAAGAAACCTAAACTGAAAAAGAGTATACTGCAATCTCCAAACCACTTCCTTTGTGCTTGTTTAAGACCATAAAATGCCTTGTTGAGTTTGCAGACTAATGTTTTTATCTTGATGCTCAAAACTAGGAGGTTGTTGCATATAGACATCCTCTTCAAGTAATCCATTGAGAAGTGCATTATTAACATCCAACAGAAATATTTCCCAGTGGTGAGTGATGGCCAAAGCAAGCACTATTCGAATAGTTACAGGCTTGACAATTGGAGAAAATGTTTCATTAAAATCAAATCTAACTACCTGATGAAAATCTTAGCCACTAAACAGGTTTTGTACATGTTGACTGAACCATCTGGATTTTCCTTGATTCTGAAAACCCACTTGCAACCCACAATTTTCCTGTTGGGTGACAGGGAAACTAAGTCCCAAGTGTTGTTATTTGTAAAGCTTTATACTCTTCTTGCATGGCCAAAAACCATTTAGGATTAGTTAGAGCATGGTTTATAGATTTAGGTTCACAGTGAGAGAAAAGAAGGGAATGGTGAGTTTTATATTGATGAATACCATTTTGATAAGGTTTGCATAGTGTGGCTATTTACAGGTCTGGGTGGGGAAAGTGAAGAGGAAGTAGAAGCTGAATTGACAGGTTCTCAACTTCAAACAGAACCAAAAACTAAGTGAGGTTCAGAATCTGTAAGAAATGGATGAGTAGGTTCAGAATTTATAGGAGGGTTAGAAGAAGGTGAAACTGATTCACAATGTGTGTGTTCAGACTGAAAGATAGGTTCAGATGGAGAAGTAACTTGTTCAACAGTGGTAGCTAGAGTAGTTACAATGATCTAAGGTGACATTAGAGGAAATGTCATTGGTACAAATGAAGAAGTAACTTGAGTAGAGGAAGAATGACTTGAAAAAAACTCAGAATAGAGAAACTTGAGCTCAAATAAATGTGAGAAGAGGAATATCCAAAATAAATGTGAGTATGAGGACAAATAACTCTGAAGAATTCCATGAGTGTTCAAAAAGGAGGTCATAGACCTGAACTCTCCTCCCCAATCAGTTTGGATGCTTTTAATTTTGGTATCAAACTAATTTTCTGCCATGGCTTTAAATTGTTGAAACACAGGTAATGCATCAAATTTAATTTTAAGTAGATATATCCAGGTATAACTTGAAAAAGCATCCATAAAAGTAATGTAATAATAGAATTCATTATAAGATGGGATGTGAAAGGGTCCCCAAAGATCACTGTAGACTAACTCAAGTGGAAAGTTATAAGAAGTAGTAGAGATAAAGGAAGGCAATCTATCTAATTTACCAATACAACAAGCTGAACAGAAATCAAACACAATTTTATTTGATAAGGGAACATTACATTGTTTGAGTACAAGTTTCAAGACATTAGAATTAGGATGACCTAATCTAATGTGCCTCAATGATTGAGAATTACATGAGGACTTAGAACTAGACTTAGTACATTCAAAATCAATAAAGTTTTTACAATGAGTATTATTAGATGAGTTTATACAAGGAGCAGAACTTGAATTGGTATGAATAATGAAATTCACAGCTGCAATATAAGGTAAAAGGTTACAAGAAGCTGAAGAATGAGTTGCATGCTTCTATAACTGGAGATTGGGAAAAAAAAAGTGACCATCAAGACAAATGGAGCCTTGGAGCAAGACTTCATTGGTGACATGTGATTTCACAACACAGTTATTAGAGTGAAACTCAAAAAACACATTATTATCCTATACAAATTTGCTCACACTGATCAGGTTTTTAGTTATAGTAGGCACATGCAATAGTTTGTTAAGAGTTAAAGCTATTTCAGAATTAAGGGGAGAGACAAAGGAAGAGGATCCAGCATAAACTATACTGAGACCTTGTCCATTACCAATGAAAATCTGATCTGGCCTGTCAAAAGACTCAAGTTGATGAATAATTTGTTACTCTCCTGTCACATGAAAGGAAGCTTGTGAGTTTGGAATCCAAGTGGAAGAGTTCCCTTGAGCAGAATCTGAATTGGCTATCATAACAGAGGGATGATTCTGATTTGACTGTCCTCTAGACTGATTCTTATGAGCTTGATTTTTGTTTCCAAAATTATTCCTATTGTAACTCTTATGAAAAGATTGAATTTGTTGAAGATAGCTTTGACTTGTAGGATCTTGAAGAGAAAGTGAAAATTTTGGCTGAATCCTTGATCAAACCTAAAGTGATATGTTGAAGCAATATGCCCAAACTTATAGCATACTTGACATTGAAAATTAGAATAGCGTCCTCCGCGACCACGATCGCCGCCGCGTCGGCCACCTCCACAGCCAAAACCTCCGCCGCGATTAGGATTATTGTTGTGAGACTGATCCGAATCAAATCCATAGGACTTGTTTGGCATAGAATACAAATTGGAAGAAAAATTATTGTTCTGATAGGAGTTGCGATTCGAAGATGAAACTTGAGTGTAGTTGATCGAAGGAGAAGAAGATGCACTCATTCTCTTTCACGATTTCAGAATACATGACTGATGAGTCACCTTTTACCTTTATTTTCTCACCTTTCTGTACTCATTTTAATCCCTGATTTGTGTTTAATCGTTTATATTCCACACTGTTTATCATTTAGGATTTAATTGGACCGATAATTCAGATTTTTACGAATTTGGATTTTCTAAGTTTAATTATTCCAATTTTTATTTTCAGGGCAGTTTAATAATTAAATGGGCTTGGAATTAATTCATGGACTTGAAGATTGGAGTGTCACATCAGCATCATTTTCCACATCAGCATTTTATTTTCGTTTTATTTTGCTTTAGTGAATTTTTGGGCCAAAATTGTTAGGAAAAGCCCATTTTTGTTTTTAGGTCAGACACTAGCATTTTCAGAATGTTGTGCCCATGCAAAAGGGGATTCATGTTCAGCTTTCTTAAGGGTTTTAGGGTTTTGTTTCTGCTGGTGATTCTGTTGAAAGTTTTTCATTTTTGTTTTGGTTTTTCTGTTTCAGAATACATTTTGCAATTCAATTTCAGTGCTTATTTCGTTTCTGCTTCTCGTTTCATCTTAATGTTTCGCTGCTATTCAATTCGTATTTCTGTTGCAATTTTCGAATTAATGGAAGGCTAAATCCTAGGGTTGGGCCCTAGGACAGATTGCGAACCCTCAATGGAGGTTCTCTGTGCTTTATAATTCTGTTCTGCTTGGTTCTTCCTTGTTGGGTCTCTGTTCTGCATTTTTCGAATCAGAGTCATGCTTAATGATTCTGATTTGGTTGATTCAGTAATCTCAGGTTGCTTAATCCTGAGAGATTAGGCCTGACGAGGTTCGCGTTTGCTTAATTCGTATAGGGAAGTTTTAGGTTAATCTTCGCTTAGTAGATTAATCTGGACTAACAAGGATCAAGTTAGGATAGATTATCTTTCGTGAACCAAGGATATTAGAGGCACAATCTGTCCAAATGTCTGACTTGTTTAATCACTGCAATTAATTGGTATTCCTGCTTTATTATATATATAATCCTGAATTCTGTTAGAACCCCCCCCCCCTTACACGTTTAATCCCTTAACACAGACAATTGATCCTTGAGAGACGACCTAGGAGTCACTTCCTAGTACTGCATTTAATTGTATTAATTTGACTGAGTACGACCTCGATCAAATTTTGGCGCCGTTGCCGGGGATCATCAGTTCTGTGAAAGGGTTCTGGTGTGTGTGTGTGTGTGTGTGTGTGTGTGTGTGTGTGTTTTGTTTTGCTTTGTGTTTTGTTTTTATTGTTCATTGTTGCAAGTGGTAAAGGAAGCAAGGTAGCATTCAAGTTAAGCTGGAAAATTTCACCCTGATAACCAATGGAACAGTAGCTTGAATTGGTAGCTTGTTTCCTATATCAGTTCCTGTTTTTAAGGAGTGTGGCTGCTATAATTGTGTTTCAAGCTTTTTGTTTCTTGCATATTTGGTTGTGTTGATCAATTCTGCAGGTCCAATTAGTGTATTCAGCAAGCAATTCGTGGATACCAGACACAGGAACAGCCATGAACAGTAATGAACAGTGCCCAATTTTTTTGAATTAATTGTGATTTTTGGTTTTGATAGTTAGACTTGTTATTTTTGCTTGAATTTTTTTTGTGATAACTGCTTTGGGCCTATATTTTGTGTGAAAAATACCAAAAGCACCTAAAGTAGTCCATATTCTGAGATACAAAAATTTGGGAAGCCAATTTTTGTGACAACTTCAAACTATCATAACTTTTGATCCGACCATCAGAATTGGACATATTTTATATGCTTTTGGGGTAGAAAAAAAAGATCTAGCCATCCCAGCCAACCATGCTGGCTGGCCACCGTTGAATTTTCAAAAAAAGGCCGTTTTCTATTTTATTTTTATTTTTGAAGTTTTATTTTCCCATTTTTCTAAACTTTCTTAATTTGGTTTATATAGTTATCCTTTGAATTTTGCTTTGAATTTTGGTGTGCTGTCTTTTCATGATTTTAGGGTGCTGCTCACAAAAATTCAGCTCATTTAGACTTCGTTTGAGTATAGCTCTAGTTTTACCTCTCCTCATGGTTGTCTACTAAAATGCTTATTCTGTCGCATATAGTGCATGACTAGAGGCAATCCAGGAGACTTACAACCCTTTGATCCTAAGATAGATAGGACCTACCACAGATTAGTTAGGCATTTTAGGCAATTTTCATTAGATTCTGTATCATTAGATTCTGAGCATTCTCCTTCTGCCTCCACCAACTTTAATTCTGTGCATACTATTTCTGATTCTGCTGATCATATTGATACTGAGAACAATATGGCTCAACCTCCACCTCGTGAGAGGACTCTTAGGGAGCTGGCTGCACCTGATTTTACCTATGAAAGCTTGTGCATTCAGTACCCTAATGAGGATGTTCCATACGTTCTCAAGACTGGACTAATACATTTGCTGCCTAAGTTTCATGGTCATGCAGGAGAATGTCCACATAAGCATCTGAAGGAATTCCATATAGTCTGTTCCACAATGAAACCTCCAGATGTCCTTGAAGATCACATTTTCTTAAAGGTATTTCCACATTCATTGGAGGGAGTGGCAAAGGACTGGTTGTATTACCTTGCTCCCAGGTCCATCACTGGTTGGGATGATCTTAAGAGAATGTTTCTGGAGAAATTTTTCCCTGCATCTAGGACCACGGCCATCAGAAAGGATATTTCTGGGATCAGGCAGCTTGGTGGAGAAAGCTTGTATGAGTACTGGGAAAGATTC
>PYAF01001316.1:105693-116016 GCA_007407185.1 Glycine tomentella | reverse complement strand
GCCTCTTGATTGCTTGCACAGTTGCCTTGTCTTGACTCTGTTTGATATTTCTTGGTTCTCATGCATGTTTGGATATGATTAAGGCATTCTTGTTTTGATAAGCCTCTGGCCAAATAAGCTTACCCTGAATTTAATTCCTTTGATAACCCTGTTGAGCCTAATTCCCTTTCTATTGTTTGAAGCCCATTACAAGCCTTAAATGAAAAACAAAACAATTATTACCTTAACCTTAGGGAACTTTGGAGCTTTGGAATTATTTTGGGAATAAGTACGGGGGGGTGCATGCACATTTTTTGGATGATGTCTCTGACTTGTTGGTTTACTCTGACGTTCAGCTTATTCTTCATGTTTCTATGCATCATGTTATCTCAGCACCACTGCTTCTAAAAAAAAAAAAAAAGAAGAAAAAGAGAATAAGAAGAGGTGTGGTTTGTTTGAAAATGAATATTTAAAGAAAAGTTGTTGTGTTTGAAGCAAAGGAAAAGGAATGGTGTTACAGGCTTATTAGAGATTTTTGGGTTTGCTCTTGTGCCTACTTCTTGCTTATTCCCCATTGCTCCTCCAGTTCCTCTGGTTTGCAGCTACTTATCCTATATTTTATCCTCTACCATGTCCTTGACCACATTACAACCCTGAAAAGACCTTTTGATCCTTATATGCATGTTTATTGGGTGTTGATTATAGAGGCATGCCAAGTCTATCTGTTGCTTGTTTTCATGAGTGCTTTGAGAGTATATAATTGCCTAAACACTTGAGAGATACAGTGTGATACAGTGCATCTGGTGAGGTTCTGTTGCTTTTAATTCACCTCTTGAGCGGATTGATTGTCTTGCTAAGTTTTGAATGCTTGGATAAATCCCATAAGTGTGTAGTTTCTCTGACTCTTTATGTGTTTGAAATTGTCAATTCCTTTCTCTTTTCCCAGTATTCATTGAGGATTGTGCGGAACTGTTTATTTTACGGTGTGTCTTTGTGTTTTTTTCTTTTTATCTATTTTATTTCTTTCTGTTGTGTCACTTTCTTTAATGTCTTTAGAATTGTTCCTTGCTCTACTTTTGGATTTTGCCCAGGAGTGCAAAAGGCTAAGTGTGGGGGGTTTTGATGAGTCACTTTTTACCTTTATTTTCTCACCTTTCTGTACTCATTTTAATCCCTGATTTGTGTTTAATCGTTTATATTCCACACTGTTTATCATTTAGGATTTAATTGGACCGATAATTCAGATTTTTACGAATTTGGATTTTCTAAGTTTAATTATTCCAATTTTTATTTTCAGGGCAGTTTAATAATTAAATGGGCTTGGAATTAATTCATGGACTTGAAGATTGGAGTGCCACATCAGCATCATTTTCCACATCAGCATTTTATTTTCGTTTTATTTTGCTTTAGTGAATTTTTGGGCCAGAATTGTTAGGAAAAGCCCATTTTCGTTTTTAGGTCAGACACTAGCATTTTTAGAATGTTGTGCCCATGCAAAAGGGGATTCACGTTCAGCTTTCTTAAGGGTTTTAGGGTTTCGTTTCTGCTGGTGATTCTGTTGAAAGTTTTTCGTTTTTGTTTTGGTTTTTTTGTTTCAGAATACATTTTGCAATTCAATTTCAGTGCTTATTTCGTTTCTGCTTCTCGTTTCATCTTAATGTTTCGCTGCTATTCAATTCGTATTTCTGTTGCAATTTTCGAATTAATGGAAGGCTAAATCCTAGGGTTGGGCCCTAGGACAGATTGCGAACCCTCAATGGAGGTTCTATGTGCTTTATAATTCTGTTATGCTTGGTTCTTCCTTGTTGGGTCTCTGTTCTGCATTTTTCGAATCAGAGTCATGCTTAATGATTCTGATTTGGTTGATTCAGTAATCTCAGGTTGCTTAATCCTGAGAGATTAGGCCTGACGAGGTTCGCGTTTGCTTAATTCGTATAGGGAAGTTTTAGGTTAATCTTCGCTTAGTAGATTAATCTGGACTAACAAGGATCAAGTTAGGATAGATTATCTTTCGTGAACCAAGGATATTAGAGGCACAATCTGTCCAAAGGTCTGACTTGTTTAATCACTGCAATTAATTGGTATTCCTGCTTTATTATATATATAATCCTGAATTCTGTTAGAACCCCCCCCTTACACATTTAATCCCTTAACACAGACAATTGATCCTTGAGAATACATGACTCATGCTCTAGTAAAAGCACTTCAACTTTAGCAATCGATGGAGATTCAAACTTGCTTGTGATCACTGCAATTACAGGAGCATACTCCATTAGAAGACCTTCAAGGATAACATCGACATGCTCCTGATGTGACACCGGATCTCCGACACTGTTAAGCAAATCACATATTGCTTTGATTCTCAGAAGAAACCCTTTCATCGTCTTGTCATCAAGCGTTGTGCGACGTAGATCTGTGTGCAATTGACGAGCTCGAGTTCGTGTCTGCAAATGGAAGTATTCGTGAATCTTCTCCCATACTTGATAGGAATGAATGCATCCAAGCACTTTAGAAAGAATTGTCTTTGATAAAGTCGATTGAAGCCAATTTAACAGAACCTGATCTTGCTATTCCTAAATTTCATATGCAAGATTTTCAATTCCTACATCACAATCATTTTCCATGAGAGACTGCATCGGAGTTCAAGGATTCACCACAAATCGATGAAGCTTGTGAGATTTTATCACTGGTTCTACTTGTTGTCGCCAGAACAGATAGTTGGAATCGTCAAGCTTTTATGAGATCAAAGGAAAAGATTGATGTGAATGATGAGAGGAAAAGGAAGCAACAAACGTGTTTTCTGCTATTGATGAAGCTTTGGATCGAAACTAAGCTTTGGATAGCATATTAGAGTTTGAGATAGATTTGAGAGAAAATAAAAGAAACAATAGATTAAGTGTAATTTAATTACAATAGCTTGCCTAATAAGATAGTACACATGTCTACATATAGACATTTATAAAGTTGTTTACATCTCAACGAACTCTAACTAACTAACAGAATGTAAGGAACCAAAATTCCTCTAACTGGAAGGTTCAACAATTCACAATAACAACACCCAAAAGAGTAACCAAACTGTATATTTCTCAAATGATATTCATGTTTATTACTTCCACCTCTGCATAGAATGAAAGCAACAATGGATAAAGGTAAATGTAGTAAAACGATAAGATAGTCTAGAAGAATTATAGAGCTTCTAGTCTCTCCCAAATCACCCAAAATTGTGCCCAAATGTTCCCATGGTCAAAAGATACCCCCTCTATACAATAGTACCTCACTGATATACTCACTACTTGTGCGCACTACCTCACTACATGCGTGCACTACCTGTCCACCTTTAACCAATGTAACAGAATCACTAACAATATCATTCGTCATGCTTTTCTTTCCCCACTTTCCTCTGCTGACTCAGCATGCGTACGTGACTCCTCTTTCTCAATTAATTCAACATGAGTCAATGTTCTCCTACGGTAAACCTTTAATTTAGGTGAAGTCTTATCAATACTTCCCCCAATAAACACACCTTGTCCTCAGGGTGGAACTCCGAGAACTGCTGGTCAATGACAAATGATGCCCCCCAAGTATTGTCATAATCTGGTAAATGAGTCCATTTGATCAAAACTTCAACAGAACCATGTAAGGTTTGACACCATTGTACTACCCGTTCTGGACAGACTTTCAGCTCCCAATCTTCCTGCAACATAGGTGGAATGGGTCGTACCTGGTGAGAAGGCGTCGTTGCCTGTTTCAGTAAAGAGACATGGAAAGTAGGATGCAGCCGGCAAGTAGATGGCAAATCCAGTTTGTAATCTGTTTCACCAATCCTCTCTAAGATAGGGTAAGGACCATAATAACGAGGACTTAATTTTTCTTTAGATCTCCTAGTCAAAGATTTCAGCCGATAAGGCTGAATCTTTAAGTATACCTTGTCTCCAACAGCAAATTGTACATCTCTCCGCCTCTTATCCGCAACTTGTTTCATCCTATTCTACGCATGACACAATTGATCATGCAACTCCCACTGAATAACATCACGTTCCTTCAACAAAATCTCAACCTCCTCTACCGGAAAACCATTGCCAGCCCAAAATAAAGTAAGGGGATCGTAACCATATAATACTTAAAAGGGGTCAAGCCCGAAGAACTCTTGTAATTCGTGTTATACCAAAATTTCGCCCAATGCAACCACGAATGCCATTGTCGAGGCTTGGGGTGGCAAAAACAACGTAAATAGGTCTCCAAACATTTTTTCACAATTTCTATTTGGGGATGATACGTTGTACTGTACTTTAGTCGTGTCCCTGCATGTTTAAATAGATCAATCCAAAAGAGGCTGAGAAAAACTCGAGCCCAGTCTGTCACAATTGACAACAGAAAACCATGTAATTTCACCACATTTTTAATGAATACAACGACTACTTCATGAGCTGTATAAGGATGACATAGAGGAATAAAATGGGCATATTTAGACAAACGGTCTACCACCACAAATATTGTATCAAACCCTCTCGCCTTCGGTAAACCTTCAATGAAATCCATAGATATATTGGACCGCACTTGTGTAGGAATGGGAAGTGGTTGAAACAAACCCGCAGGTGCCAAGGCCGCATATTTATTGATTTGACAAGTGCTACAAGCTGCCACATACTATTTAATATCCCTCTTCATCCCCTTCCAAAAAACCAGACTTGTGAAGCATTTGTAGGTCCTGAAAAAACCCGAATGACTGCCAATGGGAGAGTCATGATACTCCTTTAACAATAGGGGAATTAATGAAGACCCTGGAGGAATAATCAAACACCCTTTATACAGTAGCTTTACATTGACCAAGGTGTAATCCGCTAGAAAATTTGTTCCCACCAATAAGGCCTGGATAATGGTCTTCAAAGATGGGTCAGCCAACTGCTCTTGTTCCAGTTTTTCTAATAACAGTGATGTCATAGTGGAAATAGAGGAAAATAGCATTTGATGAGAAAGAGCGTCTACCACCACATTGTTTTTTCCTGGATGGTATTGCACCTCGAAGTCATATCCCATCAATTTAGAAATCCATTTTTGTTGATCTTCCCCCAAAACTTGCTGCTCCATTAGAAAACATAAGCTTTTTTTTATTAGTTCGCACAATGAAATGCCTGCCCAACAAGTAAGGACGCCATTTTTGAATAGCAAACACTATTGCCATCAGTTGTTTTTCATAGACCGATTTTCCTTGAGCACGCAAGGAAAAAACTTGACTTATAAAAGCTAAAGGTTTCCCCTCCTGCATAAGAATTGCTTCAATCCCCTTTCCGGAGGCATCAATCACTACCATGAAAGGTTTCTCAAAATTAGGCATTGATAGTGTCGATAGAGCACACATCCTCTTTTTCAGATCCTCAAAAGCTAGTTGAGCTTCTTGTTCCACACAAAAGCATTCTTTTTTAACAGATCGGTTAGAAGTTTGGCAAGCTTCCCATACCCCAACACAAACCTCTGGTAATAACCGGTCAAACCAAGGAACCCACGCAACCCCTTAATACTTTTAGGAATTGGCCATCACTGCATAGCAACAATTGTACTGTAATTAGCTTGTACACCCACGTCTGTCATCACATGACCTAGATAGTCCACTTGATTTTCTCCAAATGAACATTTTTTTATGTTAGCAAACAATTGATTCTGCCACAACACCTCCAAAACAGCCTTTAAATGCCCCACATGAGTCGTATGATCTCTGCTATAAATCAATATATCATCGAAAAAGACCAATACAAATTTTCGAAGAAAAGGTCGCAATACCTCATTCATTAGTGCTTGGAATGAAGATGGAGCGTTGGTTAACTCGAATGGCATCACTAAGTACCCATAATTCCCTTCATGCGTTCGGAAAGAAGTTTTAGCAATGTCTTCTTCCCGCATCTGGATTTGATTATATCTAGATTTAAGATCCAATTTAGAGAACATTGTTGCCCCATTCAGCTCATCCAACAGTTCCTCAATCACTAGAATAGGAAATTTGTCTGGCACCGTGAGCTTATTCAAAGCTCTGTAGTCTACACACATCCGCCAACCTTCATCTTTTTTCTTTACCAAAATCACTAGACTTGAAAAAGGACTTGTATTGGGTCGAATAAAACCAAAATTTAGCAGCTCATCCATTGTTTTTTGGATCTCTAATTTTTGGTAGTGAGAGTATCGATATGGGTGAATATTAGGGACTTCACTCCCCTGTTTCAAAATAATTATGTGATCTTGTCGCCTGCTAGGAGGAAAAGGAATTTCCTCATTGAAAACTCCACTGAGTCCCTCCAAAACCTCAAACAGATCCAACCACATATCCTTTGTTCCTCCTACTTCCAATTTCTCCCTTTGTTCAATAACTACAAAACCTTGACCCTCATCTGCCAAATCCTTTACCTGAGACTTATATGATGCAATAGCTCTGATTAAGGATGGTTCTGCCTTAATCACAATCTCCCTGCCCTCTTTTACGAAAATTAGCCCTGATGTTTCCTAGTCCTTGCAACCAGTCTAACCCCAGCACCACATCAACTCCTCCCAAATTAAAAAGGTAAAAATCCTCTTCTACATCATCTCCTAGTAACGACAGTTTAACCTTGCGTTAGACCCCCTGACTATCTAAAATTTCACCATTACCCACCTCTACTTGGTATTTGGGTGTATCTTCAACAACTAGTTGCAACATGTGAACCACAAAATCTTTGATGAAATTATGCGAGGCTCCACAATCAATCAGAACAATTACCTTTCTACCATTGATGCTTCCCCATAAACGCATTGTCCTACTTGATGACAGCCCCAATAAACTTTGTGTAGATAATTGCAACATCGGTTCTTCACCAATCATTTCCCTCGTGGTTTCCTCTTGATTCGCAACCTCTTCCACTGTATCTTCCTCTCCATCATCGACTATGAGTAAGTGCAGTTGTCGATTCCGACAATGATGAGTTGGGTTCCATCTTTCTTCACAATGGAAACATAGGCCTTTTCAAGAACGATCCTGTAACTCTGCCCGAAACAGCCATCGGCTAATGTTCCGGCTCACTTCCCTATGACTCTGTTCGTTGTGCAGCTCTACCTCCCATCGTGTTTCCCCTTCCCCAAATTGGTCCTGAATTTTAGAAGCCTCTGAGTTGGAGACCGTAGGAGTAACTGAGCTATTAATGGGCCTCATTTGATTTTGGCCCATGTTGACACTGGTATTATGGGTAAATGCCTGAGTTTGGGATCCATAATAAGGCCCTTTACTGCGATTTGGCCCTACACCACCAATCATCTCAATGGTCAATGCCAAGTTCTTGCTCTCTATACGTTGCGCCTTCTGCATCATCTTCCCCAGCAAACTGTTGGGTTTCATTAGCAATTCTTCTCTGATGGAATATGTTACCCCATTCAGCCAGATTCCTCTCAAAAACATTGCATCAATGTTGCGAACTGTTCTACTAATTCGCTCAAAGTCCCTGCGATATTCCAATATCGTGCCAGTCTATTTTAATCGGAAAAGTTCTTGGAAAGGATCTTCAATGAACTCAGGTTCAAATCGTCCAACAACGTCTGTCTGGAATCGGTCCCACGTTGCTTCCTCTGACGTCATTTCCCACCATTGATACCAATGGAGAGTTCCCCCTCCAAGACAATCAACACCGCTTGCAATTTTTCAGCATCGATCAAATGATTCACGACAAAGTAACATTCAGCCCTAGACAACCAGTCTCGCACATTCACTCCAGAAAATTTTGGGATTTCCAATTTTTTTCTTGTTCTGTGCGTGTGTCATGATATCCTCCACCTCCGTTATTGCTCCCTCCACCTTCGATTGTCACCGTCTCGGTTAGGATTTTTGCGGTTCTGCGTCAAACCTTGCAACATCCTCATCATCTTCGTAATACTTTGTTGCAATTCTATCTATGCCGTTTCCAACCGGCACGTACCTTCCTCTGATCGTTCCATCCTCTCCTCCAAAGCTTCGAATCTCATATCCATGTTTCTCGTCACTGCCATGCAGATCTCCCAGGTAAGGAGCTCTGATACCAGTTGTAAGGAACCGAAATTCCTTTAACTGGAAGGTTCAACAATTCACAGTAACAACACCCAAAAGAGTAATCAAACTGTATATTTCTCAAATGATATTAACGTCTATTACTTCCACCTCTGCAGAGAATGAAAGCAACAATGGATAAAGGTAAATGTAGTAAAACGGTAAGATAGTCTAGAATAATTATAGAGCTTCTAGTCTCTCCCAAATCACCCAAAATTGTGCCCAAATGTTCCCATGGTCAAAAGATACCCCATCTGTACAATCGTATCTCACTGATATACTCACTACCTGCGTGCAATACCTGCCCACCTTTTACCAATGTAACAGAATCACTAACAATATCATTAGTCATGCTTTTCTTTCCCCACTCTCCTCTGCTGACTCAGCATGCGCACATGACTCGTCTTTCTCAATTAATTCAACACGAGCCAATGTTCTCCTACGGTAAACCTTTAATTTAGGTGAAGTCTTATCACAGAACAAAAGCAGTTGAACTAACTGCATACTTATCTCTAATATTCTTTTACATCTATTAAAAAATTATACTTCATCGAAAAATCATTTTGTTATGCAGCTGCACTGGAAAGAGTTATGGTGACGCGACAATCAATGAGGAGGTTTTGAGAACTCTATATGTGATATTCATGAACTTCTCTAAGTTCCCCACATCTGAAGCAGCAACTCTTTGCATTCCTCACTTAAATCTGGTGGTGAAGCGGCTCAGGATTCTGTACTTGACACGTTTTGCTTGCTAAGACAATCTTGGTCAACTATGCCAAATAAGCTATGGTTGCTGCTGGCGCCATCCGAATTTTGCAAATGTTCATGAAAACCTGCCCACCTAGTTTCCATTAAGCAAACAATGGGAAGTACTATTGCATTCTGCTGGTTGAGAATAGGCAATGGTTCTCCAAAACAAACCAATGTATTCCCAAGAATAATCTGCTAAAGCACTAATATTATGTCTTAGACAATGTATATGATTGAAGTTCAATAATTTTACGCTGAAACTGTTGATCTTTTGTTCTTTGCAGTCCTCGTTTCTATTAATTAAAAGCTTCCGTGTTTACTTTTCCTAGTTTTTATATAGGTACCATGCTGATTACGAATTGCATTTAATATGACAACCGAAATTTTAAAATCATTTTACTTAAAATATTCATAGATCAAGGAGTATCCTATAATTTTCAACTTCTCAAATTTACAACTGCTTAAAAAGGACTCGGTTTTTGTTATAGAATTCCACTTCATTGAATCATAGGGGATGTAATTTAACAGTGAACCACTCCAGTTTTACATATGGGAAAACTGCAGATTTATTTTTCTTTGTCCAAAATTTATTTACAAAGTTATTAATTGATTTGTCTGCAGTCTCTAATGAGGATTAAATTTTCTTATACAAGATTACAATACAGATACCATTTATGGTTTTTGCTTCTGTTAGTGAATCATAGTACTTCTCCAAAATGGAAAGGCTCCAAAGGGCCAAAAGCTACATATCATATGCAAAAGCAAGAATACTTTTGGAAAGGTAACTGGATATTCATTCCATAAGTGATTAATTTACTCATTCTCTATTTTTCTGTGTGGTGTAATTCCTTTTCTGAAAGGATGAATTATTACATTTCTTTGTATGATGGATACAAGCATTATTTTGTTGATATCTGGAAGGCGGAGTCTATTTCTGTCTATAATAACATTGCCTTCTTATTCTTTATTCTACTTGCCTTAGAGGGTGACATACTTAGTCTGTGCTCGTATGAGCACGTGGTGGAAAATAAAATGTGCTTCACTCTTGGTTTAAAATAATATCCATAGTCTTTTTTTCACTCACACACTCAACCATGCACATGCTAAATCTGCATTGCTTTAATTACCGACATATAGTGGATTATTCAGTCTTAATCATGATGGTAACAAAGACGGTTCTTTCCGAACACTTGAAATTGAGAGTATATGGTCCAATGATGACATTTGAAAGTAATAGCATGCTACTTGTCGGGTGGAAGCATAGCTATTGTAATCTGCAATAACATCCATGGGATGTTGGAAATGGTTTTGCTCGTAATTATCAGAATATTGGATGATCCAATTTTGTAGACAGCCAGATTAAGTTGCTTCAGTTGTAAGTGTAAATTAAATTATAAATGTCTTGAAAAGGATGCTCCCACTGTAAAGTCAAAAATTGTTTATAATTGTACAGGTCAGTCCACAGGTATTAGAAACTTGAATCATAGGAAAAATGACATTTTAATTATTAAATTTGTCGAAACCGGTTTTTTTTTTTTTTTTTTTTTTTTTTTTTT
>PYAF01001316.1:73185-94505 GCA_007407185.1 Glycine tomentella | reverse complement strand
ATTTAAAATTATATATTATTATAATTTTAATTGTATAAGATAAATATTTATTAGTATAGAATTGAATTAAAAAAATATAACACGAAAGTAGTTGATTTGGGCACATTAGCATTTGCTTAGGAGGAAATATATTTTCAGATTCATAGTATATTACTTCTTCTATTTCAAATAAATGTAGTATTTGAGAAAAAATTATCTCATAATAAGTGTTATATTTAATTTTTTAATGTAACATTAATTGTTATTTTTTACCAATATTTCTAATAAATGTCACTTTAATTTTTGAATCTAAATTTTTATCAACCGAAAATACATATGAGGACGTATGATATGAGAATGATTATCTTATGTGATAATGAGAATGATTAATCTCAATCGTTGGATTAAAATAATATGTTAAGATAAAAATAAAAGGTTAAGATTAAAACATTTTAAATTCAAATTAAAATATCATTTAATCATAAAATCTCTATAAGCTAGATTTACCAAACATAAATCAAATATCTTAAAGATTTAATTTCTGACATCCTAAAATATATCAAAATTATCATCAACATGACCATTACCACCGTCATGACCATTTCTGCCAAAAATTTCATGGTCATCACCACCCACTACCATGATCATCAATCGTCGCCACCACCAACATCACTATTCTCGTCGTTTTGCCACCACCACATCTGTGATTGCTGTCATGACCACTGTCATTTCTTGCAACATGGTCGCTACTGTTGCTACCACCATCGCCAGTGGCGATGACGACAACAATGGTCAAATTGGTAGCAACGGCGGTGGTCATGATGATGATCATAATGATGGTGGTGGTGGTAATGGCGACGACGATGATGATGACGATCTTGATAAATATTAAATCTTTAAGTTATTTGATTTTTTATTTTGTAAATCTTATAAAGATTTTATGGTTAAATGAGTTTTTAATTTGAATTTAAATATTTTAATCTTAATCTTTTATTTTAAGTTAACAATTGATATTAGTCATTCTCATATATGATAATCATTTTCATATAATACGTTATATATATATATATATATATATATATATAAGTAATTAAGTTATGGTCAATTTATTGATTGTATTCAGAAGGTAGCCTTAAAAATTTGCCAAGAGGATAAAATCCAATATCAACTTGCAAAGGAAAAGGCTCAAAATCATAGAGATTTAGGTAATTTCTGTGAGTAATTTGGCTTTCCTTTGTCTGTCTTAGTCCATTTTCCCCAGCACCGCTTCACCCAATATGATATCAGAGCCTGATGGGGAAGTAGGAATATATGGCTAGATCTGGTTTATTTTTTACTTATCTGGACTATTATCCATACATGAATTTCTTTTAAGTTGTTTTATGCTTTTGTAAATGATTTAAGATCTTTTACGTCTTAACTGGTTAGCATGATAAGCGGAGAAAGTTTCGATCTGGTGTTGCTGGGGTAGTAAGTCTCGATGAGAAGAGGACACTAAACCTACAAATTATTGGAACACAAGATCTAAACTTTTGTCTGAAATTCATTGACTTTAGTTAAGAGATAAAAATAAAAAATAAAAATATGGAATATAGCTCAGTTGGTAAATCTTGACCCAGATCTATCTCTATGTTTCTATAGAACCAAAGGATGGCAATGATATCAGGGGACTAATTTTATGATATTTTCTTCATGTCTCTTTTTCACACTTTCTTTGCTCTTCTTTCTTTTAAATCATCACAACCTTCATCGTCCTCTTTCAATCCTTCACAAGCTGAAAATGATTTAATCAAATCAAACCGAAATATTTTTAAAGAAGAAGTTTCTTTTAAAGATATTAATCAAGATCTGGATGACTGGAAGATTCCGAGGATTCCAGAAAATGAACTTTATAAACATGTATCTAGTTCATGTGTATGTTCACCTTCAGGTATAATTTCCCCTCTTTGAACAACCATAGGAACATAAGATGGAACCACTTGAGGTTGAGTTAAAACTTGACCTGAGACAAGCTCATCAAGAACAATTAAACTCTTTGGTTTGTAATTTGCCATATAGTCCTCCTCTAGGAAAGTCGCATGAGTGCTCACTAAGACCTTCTTACCTTTTGGACTATAAAACATCCAACCTCTAGTTCCTTTAGGATAGCCTACAAACATGCACACTTTCGTACGTGATTCAACTTTATTTGGCTTCTGTTGTAAGACATATGCCGGAGCACCCCAAATCCGAATATGATTCAAACTGTGTGTGCGCCCATTCCATAGTTTTGTAGGTGTCTTTGAAACAAATTTAGATGGAACTAAATTTAATAAGTACATGACAGTTTCTAAGGCATATCTCTAGAATGATTTAGACAAAGACAAATAACTAAGCATGGACCATTTCTAAAAGGGTTTTGTTTCTCCTTTCAGCAACTCCATTCTGTTGGAGTGTCCCTGAAGAAGATAGTTGTGAAACTATCCTCTCTTTAGTCAGGTAAGACATGAAATCACTAGATAGGTATTCACCTCCTCGGTCAGACCTAAAAGTCTTGATTTGAACACCAAGATGTTTTTCTGTCTCAGCCTTAAACTCTTGGAATTTTCCAAAAGCTTCGGACTTATGACGCATCAAGTATATGTATCCAAATCTTGAGTAATCATCAGTGAATGTGATGAAGTACCCATACCCTCCTCTGGCCCTGGACATTTATTAGTCCACATACATCAGTATGTACCAATTCCAACTGAAGTATGGCACGATTTCCTTTGGCCTTGAAAGACCGCTTTGTCATTTTTACCCTCTAAGCATGATTTGCATACTGGTATCGGTTCAAAAACCAAGGATTTTAAAATCCCACTCTTGACTAAACCTTGTATACTGTTAGAGTTAATATGACCTAATAACAAATGGAAAAGATAAGTTTCATTGGAAACCTTTCTTTTCTTAGATAGATGAACATGTTCTTCGTCTCCTAATTCAACATGATTAACTTCATGGGGTATAGGACTAAGTAAATAAAGACCATTAAACAAAGTGCTAGAACATATAAAAGAAGATGAACTCCTTATAGAAACTGAGGAATTAAACTGAACTGTTAAACCATGTTTAAACAAACAACTAACAGAAATTAAATTCCTCTTAAAATCTGGAACAAATAAATAGTCATCCAAAACCAAAGTTCTACAATTAACAAATGACAAAATAACTTGTCCTATTGCTAGTGCATAGACAAGCTCCCTATTTCCAAGTCTCAAAACTCTTTGTCTTTGACCGATAGACAAACTATGTTTGAACCACTCCAAAGAGTAACAAACATGGTTAGTGGCTCTTAAATCAATGATTCATTTATCATTGTAATTCTCCACTAAGCAAGCCTCAATCACAAGTAGCACATTCTGCCTTGTTGGATTGCTAGGAGTAGCAAATATGTCATCAAGATTCTGGAGCATTTCTACTCCACTCTCAAGCATGTTCACTTGCTCCTGCAAGTGATTAATGAGACTGGCCAGAATATAGCAGCGAACTACAACATTCGCCTTCGTCCAATCATAAAATTTCTTCTTCGTTTCCTTATAAGCATTTTCTTCAGGCTGTGCTGGCTTAGGGGTAGTCAGGACAAAGTTAAGTTTCTCATATTGTAGAATAATATCTAAATTAGTTTTCCATTGTTTGTAGTTTGTACCATCCATAGGTGTTTGACTCAAGATAGTAGCTAACGGATTGAAAAATGACATTTTCTGGAAAAATAAAGCACACAATTTACAATCATACAATAAACATACTAGTTGCAAGTAGATTTCCTTAACTACTTTTGTTCATTGATACAATTCTTTAGTTATCCTTACAAGGCTTATGTTGGGTAAGTCATTTGTAAAAAAACTAAAAATTGTTATTTGGGCCTTCGGTGCCATTACCAGAGCCTCGTTGGGAGGGTAAATAATTTTATCAAATTTGAATGCAATTAACCTTCGTTCAATTTCAAAAATTATCCTTAGTATCCAAGCATTGTCGACATTGGGCCGTACAATACTTTACAAAAATTTTTGAATTTGTTGAGATCCAATCAAATAAAATCTGGTCATCCTTATCCGTTGGGGCTTCACATAACCATTTTTAATGGACCCACAATGAAGCCCGTAGGTTTAAAAATTAATATTTTAATTTTAAAACCTTCACTCATTCAATATTTTGTTACAAGGAATTTTAAAAAAAAAATTGTCCAATCATTAATCTAGAATTTGAAATTCATAATGATTATTAATTTGAATTCAAAATCAAGTTTGAATGTAATTAATTATCGTTCAATTTCAAAAGTTATCCTTAGTATCCAAGTATTGCTGACATTGGGTTGCACAATACTTTACTAAAAATTTTGAATTTTTTGATATCCAATCAAATAAAATTTGATCATGCTTATATTTTAATTTTAAAACATTGACTCATTCAATATTTTGTTACAAAGAATTTAAAAAAAAATTCAATCATTAATCTAGAATTTGAAATTCATAATGATTATTAATTTGAATACAAACTCAAGTTTGAATGTAAGTAACCATCGTTTAATTTAAAAAATTATCTTAGTATCCAACATTGTCGATGTTGGATCGTATAATACTTTACTAACAAAAAATTGAATTTGTTGAGATCCAATCAAATAAAATCCGGTCATCCTTATCCGTTGGGGCTTCACATAACCATTTTATTAATGGACCTACAATGGAGTCCATAGGTTTAAAAAATTAATTTTTAAATTTTAAAACCTTCACCCATTCAATATTACAATGAATTTTAAAAAATAATTGTCCAATCATTAATCTAGAATTTTAAATTCATAATGATTATTAATATAAATTCAAAATCATAATATATCTAATCATTAATTTAGAATTTAAAATTCATAATGATTATTAATTTGAATTCAAAATCATAATAAATCTAATCATTAATCTAGAATTTGAAATTCATAATGATTATCAATTTAAATTCAAAAAAATCATTTAAAAAATTAATTCAATCATTAATCTAGAATTTGAAATTCATAATGATTAATAATTTGAATTCAAAATTGAAAATAAAGGGAATACTCACAATAACTAAGAAGGGGGTGAATTGGTTAAACCTTGGTATTTTAAAATTAATTTCAAATCAGAGTTTCAGGATCTTTATCACTTTCAAAACCAAGAAATATTTTTACTCAATCAAATAGCTCAGCCCTTTGGAATTAATTTGCTCAAAACAGAACTTGTTGAACAATGAATATGAAACAAAGAACCAATGAACAATCAGAGTATAAGAGATAGAGAAACAATTACACAAGAAATTTATACTGGCTCACTTCACAACTAAAGCTACATCTAGTTTCTTCTAATCAATACTAGATTAGAGTTCCACTATTATAAATCTTGTTCTTACAAGCTTATTACAAGCCCTCCCCTTTATCAACCCTAGATAAAGAATAGAAAACTAAAACCCTATTAGAATTCTAAGGAGCAAGAACCAGAGAACACTACTCTGTTCTTTAACTAGAGGACCCTTCTCTAGAACCAAGCAAGAAGAACCCACTTACAATAGCAATTACAACAGAAATTCAGAATACGAATTTACAACACAAAGATTAAGGAGAAATACAACCTGATGATCCAGTGAATGCAGTGCACATGAGTTACCAAATTCAGGTTGAATAGCAAAACAAATCAACACATGTTTTCCTTATCTTTGAAAAGTTTATTGCTCAAGATTCACTCAATGACCCATGAATGATTTGAATGTAGCAAGAAGTAATAGAATCCAGAAAATCACTTTGAGAGAGAATAGAAAGCTTGTGTATACTCAGAATTTCAAATGGACAAAGTTCTTTTCGAGCCAAGCCTTCAATTCTATTTATAACAAAATTTGTAACTAACAATAATCGATTACACGCGCCAGATAATTGATTAAACCACATATGTAATCGATTAAAATACTTCTGTAATTGATTAATCTGTTCATGAAGATTTCTGGGTTTCAGCAACGAGCAAAATAATCGATTATCCCGAACTGTAATCGATTAAACCAGGAAGTTTAGTTTCACAAAATGAACTGTGTAATCGATTACTGATTTTGGTAATCGATTAAGTCAGCAGGTTAGGTTTTTCAAAATGAACTATGTAATCGATTACTAATGACGGTAATTGATTAAACTATTTATAAAGATTTTCCAGATTTAACAAAGAACAAAATAATCAATTATAACACTTAGGTAATCGATTAAAGCAGTAGAAAATCCATTTTTCCAAAAACCTTTTAGTCAATTTAAAACCTTAACTGAATTATAAAAAGCTTTGATGTTTTAGGAAAAGTCATTTAAGCTTTTAGATGAATGAATGAATGCATGGATCAATCAGATTGCCTTTCTCTTACACTTGAATCATATCATTAATTTCAAGGCACTCCAAGCATGTTGAAAGCTCAACACATTCTTGAATCAATGTCTTTCACTCTTCATGATTCTCCCCCTATATCCAACAAAAATCATAATAAATATAATCATTAATCTAGAATTTGAAATTCATAATGATTATTAATTTGAATTCAAACTCATAATAAATCTAACCATTAATCTAGAATTTGAAATTCATAATGATTATTAATTTGAATTCTAAACATAATTTCATGAATTCTCTTATTATTTCCATAATGATCATTAATTTAGTCATTGGTACATAATAATCATTAATAAAATAATTTAAATTCAAAATTAATAATGACCATTAATTAAGTAACGGTCATAAACCTTAATTTTCTAAATTATCTCATTATTGCCACAATGATCATCAATCAAATAATTTTAATTCTAAATCAATCAAAATTATCATTGACATAACAAAATATATGCATGATCAATTAATCATTAATATTGTGATATAACACAAATATTTTATATACGGCATGTTATCACACAAATCATGTTATCACATATAATCTATCTATTCATAAGAATGTGGAATCCAAAAGAAATACATTCAAATGTTCTATCATGGATTAAAGCATATATTTTATAAAACCATACATCTTATGAAAAAATTATAAAAAAAACATAGCATATGTGGAATCCAACATAAATAACCCTATGTGTCATATCACATAAAATACTAGATCAACATCAAACATATAGCCTAGGTCTCTTGGGCCCTTGTTATACACCTTAGCCTAATAACTTTTGTATAAAAAGCATTCCCAAAATGTTCTCTACAGTACCATTCCTGATCTTCATGTATGCCTACTTTCAAACAGAATTTATAACATGCTTTTGCATTCTGCTTTTAAATTTTTTCATTAGTGTGAACTGTTATTAAAGGCATACAAATTTGAATTACATTGTAATACTAATAGGTGGACGGCAAGGTTGGATAAAGACGGGAAAACGGGTATTTCAAGCTCTGAGAATCGTTGTTAATGATTAACTGAAGACACTTGAGGATTCTCTCTATTACTGTTTTGATTGCCTTGCACCTGGGGGTAGGCTTGCTATCATATCTTTTCATAGTCTAGAGGACAGAATTGTGAAACAGACATTTCTTAACATAATCAAAGGGAGAGAAGATGTGGAAGAAAGGAAGAGCCTCAACAGTGATTTGAGGAAGACTAGTGATGAAATCAAAGAAAAAGAAGCATGGGTAAAGCAAGTAATATATGGATCAAATTGAACAATTCTCACTAAAAGACCTATCACGCCATCAGGAGAAGAAGAAAAATTAAACCGCCGAAGTAGAAGTGCAAAGCTCAGGGTTATTTAGAAGCACTGAAGATGATAAAACCTAGGTTATCGATAGTGGGCATGCACTGCTAAATTTTTTAATACATATATAAAAACATTAGAATAGCGGTCATCCCGCTATCCGCTATCCCACTATCCCAGTTTTGAGGGCGGCCGCTCCGCTCCGCTATCTAGAATTGATAACTATGGATAAAACATGACAAATTGTTGTCTGTATAGAGTGTTTAGAAATATCTGTATTCATAAACTTGTCAGTAACTTGGTTAATCTTTATTAAAAAAATAAAAAGTTGCTATGTTCACAAGTCCTCATTAAAAGAGAAAGGTCAAAAGGGACTTGTGCATACGGTTGCAAATTACCTGATATCTATTTTAACTAGAGATTTCTAGCAAATTACTGTCTAAACATTTGGATTTTAGTAATTCATCGGCTTAGGCTTTAAACATTCAGCAATTTATATGTACTTGAAGTCTTAATTTAATTGTAGCACAAGTGTCATGAGTTTACTTAATGCCATGAAGTGGAAACAAAGAATATAACAGGTTTGAGACTAACATTGGAAAGAAAGAATGAAAAAAGTAAATAATGAATTTCAAATGTTCTAATTTTAAGTTCAACTAGATAATTTAGTAAAGTAAATTACCAAAAACTTTCAAAGTTCAAGTGGAATGATTTATAATTTAAATTTCATTGATAACAAAATTTGGGAAAATTATTTTTAAATGTGATTATTATGTGAGGTTAAGTCTAGTAAAAGGAGTTGTCTCTCTGCTTACGGAGTTCAGTTTAAAGTTTTATTAAAAGAGATGAGGAGAGAGGGAGGAAAAAAAAGCCAATGAGTGAAATTAAAGGGAGAGAAAAAAATGATTTTTAATTACTTAATTATATTTAATTTATTAAATATTTAAATATTTAAAAATGTGGTCCATGTGAGATTTATTAAAAGTTATTTAGTGGTAGATCTCAAATTAGGATCTTAGACCACTTTTTGGTGGACAGTGTCACGTAGGATTAAAGATATTTCAAGATCTTTTCCATTTTAGTAATATATGAATATTAAGAAATGAGATTGGAGAATGAGGCATGTGGTAATTTTGTAAAAATTTATATAAGTTTGTCAACCAAATTGATTTGGATCAATTTCACACAAATAAAATTTAACTCAGATTGAGATTGGAGAAAAAAGATTGACAAATGAAGAATGATAATGAAATTTGTATGTACAAATTTTATGTATAATGAACCAATTTATATGATATTTATCTCCCTAACAACCATTTTTTTTTTTTGCATTGTACTGACTAGGTTGTAAGTTACCGTTAATGTGTACACACATTAACGGTCACTTTTTTCATACATTTTTTTTTTAACGTCAGTTTTTCCTCTTCTTATTTTCCCTCCTCACTTTCTCCTTTATTCACGCCATTCAACATCTAGAACCTACTTTTCTTCTATTTTTCTCCTCCATCTCTCCTCTCTTCACACCACTTTTTTTTCTTCCTTCTTCCTAGCGGTGTCCAACCCCTTCCCCTCCTTGCATGCGACCCCCCACCTCCCCTTTCCTCTCCAAGCGCGTGACCCCCCTTCCCTCTGGTATGTTTTTTGTTCCACTAGATTGTTTGTTTTTCTTCTTCTTCATTACTGTTTGTTATGTTCTTATTTCATTCCAATGGATTTGTTACCTCCTGCGTTTTATTGTTACTATTGTTGATGAATAATTTTTTTTTTTTGAAATTTGTGCAAATCTACACAGTTCTTGTGGAAGAATTGGATCTCCAACATGAAGATCTTGATGACTGCTTTATTGCTAGATCTGGGGAAGGTTAGATCTTCAGCTTAAGATCTATCCCCAAAATCCAGCATTAAAGATGCTGTAAGATCTCAATTTGAGATCTAACACTAAAGATATTCTAAGTGGGTACAAGATCTTAGCATTGACAACTTTTTTAGTGTCGGCCAAATACCTGTTTTCCAGAAGGAAATATAGCGTACCAATATGACGCCTCTTGTTGGACACATAAAATGATGTCTCCAAATAAAACATTTGAATAAACAGTCAATCAAAATAGCACCTCCTGACCAAAAATATAAGACGTCACTTAAAGTGACACATCTTAAATCCTAGTTAGAAATATCATTCCTGTATGTAAATAGTTTTCTAAAACACCTATACTGATATATAATTTTGCAAAATTATCCATTTTGGTAAAAAAAAATCCAATAATTCAAAAACAATGAAGCTAATTTTACAAAAAAAAAAATGATTCCTTACAAAAACAACAAATATGATAATCAATAAGCCTAACTTTGTCATTTTGCAAGGGTAATTTACACAAGTAAGAAGTTAGTAAAATCAGCTGAGAGATATTGTTGTGGGTCAAAAAAGATTGTTAAGCGATCACTCATCTTACTTTTATAATTTAAACAAGACACCTTTACAACTTAGGAACTCTAAACATTTCAATAAATGATTGATACAAAGATTTGGCGCGTGAATGCTCGTGGAAGCTCCGTTGTGGCTGATTCCGATGGCGGCGGCTTCGTCTCTTCAAGGCGGTCCTTCCCTTGGAGTCTCGTCCTGAGATGAGTTCGAGTGATGGCACAGTGAACGTGACGGCTAGGGTTCCTAAAAGTTGACTTAGGGTTTCTTGCCAAAATTTGGTTTTTTGGGACATTGGGCCCATTGCTACCATAAAGGGGCTTGAAACAGAACCTATGGACTAAAAGGAAGAAGAAAATAGGCTGAAGAGATTTCAGTTCCAATTTGTAACTTTATTTATTTTTATTTTTTTTAGGAAACCATGGATTAAAGTTTTATTTAAATTGTTTTATTTTATGAATGGATGAATTATATGATTGATAACATGCTTATTGTGATAACATGTCATATAGAATAGGTGGTGCCATATTGTTGCATAAATTGATAATTACATGAGCATAATAGCTATTTTGTCATTCCACGATTAGTATGATAGTTATTATAGGATTATTTTGATTCAAAATTATTCTAAAAAATTAATTAAAATCATTATGATTTTTGTTAAAAATCTAGATTAATAATTGAATTAATTAATTTTGAATAATTAAAATCAAGACAAATAATCTAGATTATTTCCTAAGAGAACTGTGTACATTGCAAGTAATTTGTGGGTCTTCTAAAATGGTCATATGTTAACGCTGAAGCCCCATCGAATAAAGATAATCGGATTTCACTATATTAGACCTTAATATTTTTAAAATTTTAGTAAAGTTTTGTACGGTCCATCATCGGCAACACTTAGACACTAAAGATAATTTGAAAATAAACAATGGTTAAATACATTCAACTTTGGTAAATTTGTTAACCCTCCCATTGAGGCTCTGACAATGGAACTGAAGGCCCAAATAACAATATTAGTTTTACAAGTATCTTGCTCATCATAAGCCTTGTAAAGATAACTAATGGATTGTTGAACTATGAACAAGTAGTAGTTATTATAATCTACTAGCATTATATCCGTTTGTTGTTATTGTTTTTTATAATTATTGTGTTTTGTTTCCTTGTTTTCAGAAAAAATGTCTTCATTCAATCCTTCAACTACTATCTTGAGCCAAAAATCTATGGATGGTACAAACTACAAACAATGGAAAATTAATTTGGATTTTGTTCTTCAATATGAAAAGCTCAACTTTGTTCTGACTACCCCTATGCCAGCACAGCCCGCTAAGGATGTGCCTGAGGCAACAAAGACACGTTTTTAGCTGGAGAAAGAAAGATGGGAGAAGGCAAATGTAGCAGTTCACTGCTATATTTTAGCCAGTCTTGCCAGTCACCTTTAGGAGCAAGTGAGCATGACTGAGAGTGAAGCAATGATGCTCCAGACTCTTGATGGCATGTTTGCTACGCCTAGCAACTCTGCTAGGCAGAATGTGCTGAATGCAGTCACCAAGACAGTTACGTATGGAGAAAGTGTGCAGGATCATTGTCTGGCAATGATAACAAACTTCAAGAAGGCTGAAGACCATAGGGTCAGATTTGAACAAGTAAAACTTGACCTTCTCTTGCAATCACTGCCTAAATACTTCATTCAGTTCAAGATGAATTATAATATGAATAAGATGAATCTTGACCTTACTCAGCTGATGCACGAGCTTGAGAGTGTTGAACAATCTCTAGTCAAGCAAGGTAGTGCCTTTTTTGCTGGTGAGAGTTATGTGAAACCTAAAGGGAAACCCAAGGGAAGGAACAAGAACAAGAAAAAGAAGAAATCGGGAATTCCAATGGCCAAAACCAATTGCAATGAAGCAGCCAATAGGCAAGTGCTTCAAGTGCGGAAAAAAGGGGCATTGGAAGAAAAATTGCCCACGTATGAATCAACTAGGTATGGGTAATTTACATGTGATTGAAGCTTGTTTAGTGGAGAATTGCAATGATAAATGGATCATTGATTCAGGAGCCACTAACCATGTTTGTTACTCTTTGCAGTGGTTCAAACATAGCTTGCATGTAAGTGAAGGACAAAGAGTTTTGAAGCTTGAAAATGGGAAGCTTGTGTCTGCACTAGTAGTGGGACAAGTTATTTTATCTTTTGATATTTGCAGAACTTTGGTTTTACAAGACTATTTATTTATTCTGGATTTTCAGAGGAATTTAATTTATGTTAGTTGTTTGATTAAACATGGTTTGACAGTTCAGTTTAATTCCTCAAATTCAATAAGAAGTTCATTTTCTTTTATTTGTTCTGGTGAAATGATTAATGGTCTTTATTTCCTTAGTCCTGTGCCCTGTGAAGTTAATCATGTTGAATTAGGATATGTTAAGCATTCATTCATCAAAGAAAAGAAAAGTTTCCAATGAAACTTATCTTTCGCATTTAAGATTGGGCCATATTAACTCTAACAGGATACAAGGTTTGGTCAATAGTGGGATTTTAAAATCCCTGAACTTTGAACCTATACCAGTTTGTGAATCTTGTTTAGAAGGTAAAATGACTAAGAGATCTTTCTAGGTCAAGGGAAAACATGCCACACTTCAGCTGGAATTGGTACAAACTGATGTATGTGGACCAATAACTGTCCAAGCCAAAGGTGGGTATCAGTATTTCATCACATTTACTGATGATTACTCTAGATTTAGACATGTGTACCTGATGCGTCACAAGTTTGAAGCTTTTGGAAAATTCCAAGAGTTCAAGGCTGAGGCAGAAAAGCATCTTGGTGTTCAAATTAAGACTCTTCGGTCTGACCGAGGGGGTGAATATCTATCTGGAGAGTTTAGGTCTTACCTGACAAAAGAGGGGATAGTTTCACAATTATCTTCTCCAGGGACACCACAGCAGAATGGAGTTGTTGAAAGGAGAAATATAACCCTTTTAGAAATGGCAAGATCTATGCTCAGTTATTCATCACTTTCTCATTCATTCTAGGGATATGCCTTAGAAACTGCTATGTACCTTTTAAACTTAGCTCCGTCCAAGTCGATTTCAAAGACACCAATAGAATTATGGAAAGGGTGAAGCCCACCATGAATCATATTCGGATTTGGGGTGCTCCAGCACATGTCTTACAACAGAAGCCAAATAAGATGGACTCGCGTATAGAAGTATGCATGTTTATAGGCTATCCTAAAGGAACCAGAGGTTGGTTGTTTTATAGTCCGAAAGAAAAGAAGGTCATAGTGAGCACTCACGCGACTTTCTTAGAGGAGGACTATATGGCAAATTATAAGCCAATGAGTAAGGTTATTCTTGATGAGCAAGTCTCAGATCAAGTTTCACCTCAACCTCAGGCAGCTCCAGCTTTTGTTCCTATGGTTGTTCAAAGAGGGGAAAATATACCTGTAGTTGAACACACACAGGAACCATAGTCAGAACCAGAAATTCAGCATGATGATGATGTTCAACAAGTGGAACCTGTAGAAATGCAAGTACCACTTGTGGAAGAACAAAATCAAGAATTGTTTAACCCACGTAATGAGGTTCCTCCAAAAATTGTTAATCCACCAAACTTGGATCGTCCTATAGGTGCACAACAACAAGTGCGGCAAAGTCATAGTGGAAGATTGGTTCGTAAACCCGCAAGATTTATCTTGTTGGGTGAATCGTATCAGGATGTCATCATTGAAGAAGATGATGATCCCACGAGTTATGACGAGGCCCTAGGAGATGTTGATGCTCAGGAATGGCTTGAGGTATGAATCGTGAAATGGATTCTTTGTATTCCAACTCAGTTTGGTCTCTTGTAGATGCACCAAAAGGGGTAAGACCCATTGGTTGTAGGTGGATCTACAAGAGAAAGAGAGGATCGGACGAGAAAATTGAAACCTTCAAAGTTAGATTGGTGGCGAAAGGGTACACCTAAATAGAAGGTGTGGATTATGAAGAAACCTTTTCGCCGGTTGCCATGCTCAAGTCCATCCGGATTCTCTTAGCTGTTGCAGCAAATCTTGATTATAAGATTTGGCAAATGGATGTCAAAACTGCTTTTTTAAAAGAAAATTTAGAAGAGGACATCTATATGCAGCAACTGAAAGGGTTCATAGTCAAAGGGCAGGAACATATGGTATGCAAGTTGCAAAGGTCTATCTATGGACTTAAGCAAGCGTCCAGATCATGGAACATCAGGTTTGATCAAGCCATTAAGTCTTATGGTTTTGAGAAAAGTCCTGATGAGTCATGTGTGTACAAAATGATCCAAGGGGAAGCAGTATCTTTTCTGGTGCTTTATGTAGATGATATACTCCTTATTGGAAATGACACGGAGGTATTATTGGGCATAAAGACCTGGTTGAGCAAGCATTTTGATATGAAGGACCTAGGAGAAGCCAATTATATTCTTGATATTAAACTCTTACGAGACTGGAAGAATAAGGTATTGGCATTATCCCAGGCTAATTACATCGACAAAATACTTGTCAGGTTCAGTATGGAGAATTCCAAGAGGGGAATTTTACCCTTCACGCATGGGATTCATCTCTCTAAGGAGCATTCTCCTAAAACTCCTAAGCAAAGAGAACACATGAGTAGGATACCTTACGCTTCAGCAGTAGGTAGCCTTATGTATGTTATGTTGTGCACCATACCAGATATCTGGTATGCAGTGGGAGTAGTAAGCCGGTACCAATCTAATCCTGGAGAGGAACACTGGATAGTAGTTAAACATATACTTAAGTATCTTTGGAGAACGAGAGCTTATATGTTGGTCTATTCAAGTGGGAGTCTTGAAACCATTGGTTACACATACTCAGATTTCCAAGGAGACATTGACTCAAGAAAATCAACTTCAGGCTATGTATTCACTCTTAATGGCGAGGCTATCTGTTGGAGAAGTATCAAACAGTCATGTGTGACTAACTCTACCACAGAGGCTGAGTATGTTGCAGCATCTGCAAAGGAAGCCGCATGGTTGAAGAAGTTCCTTATGGATCTTCAGGTGATATCAGGTGCTAGTCATCCCATCACACTTTATTGTGATAATAGTAGGGCAGTAGCACAATCCAAGGAACCACGGTGTCGCAAAAGGCAAAAGCACATAAAGAGGAAGTACCACTTGATCCGAGACATCATTGAAAGAGTTTTCCTAAATGTGTGTTTGAGATGCATGTTACATCTATGGGTCTTTGGAGGATTCCGGATTTGCTGTAGCTTTAGGAGCTTGTTTTTTACTTTGTTATTTTTGTGCCTTTTGTGCAAGACATTATGACATTGTATTTTTTTCTGAAAGTTTTAAATGAGGTATTATTCATTTATTTTACACACTATTTTACAAACACCAAGGTCTGGATCAATTGTGAAGTATATGATCATATGGATACATTCATGGAGGACATGATCATAGGTTGTCATAATTGATGAACAGATTCACAGCTATTAAATAAAGTTGGGTACTTTATGTAGGCTGCAATATTTTATGAAATGGTTTTGTCCGAATCATTGTAAAATATTGGTGTGAATTAACATTCACATTGAAAGGATCAAGGAGAGATTTGATTAAGGGTGTTTTTCTGTCATAAGGTATCAAATCTCCATATAACTATAGCTATATGATTGCTCTTAATTATGAGTTTATTATAAATAGGTAATCAAATAGTTTTCATTCTTTGATTTACCAACGGGTAAGGTGCGATCTATTGAGACCAATAACTCAGTATTTTGGGAGTGAGATTATTTGATTATCGGTATTTATGAGATAAACAATATGAAATTTGTAGGAAATGTCCCCTTTGATATGTTTCGGTACTTGGATATTGAAGACACTGGCCAATGCATGTAATCCATTAGAGAAACTATCATAGTCAAGGGAATAAATAATTGATTGGGTAACAGAAAACTTGTCAATCAATTATAGACGTTCTACAAAAGGGTGATGCATATACATGTTATATATGTTATTAATCTTGGAGTTCAAGTTCGGGCTTTTAGTGGAGTAGCACCGAATTAGATAATCATTTGTTGATTATCAGGAGCCTTGATTAATAACAGCTGGTAGATCCCCGAGCTAGCTCAAGATAAGGGATGGGGAAATTTTAGTTGACGACGACTTGTGAGTACATGGTCTTAGGCTTTAGGCTCAAGTTTGTACTCAAGAGTAAGTGGGAGATTGTTGGGTTTTTGCTCTTTCACTAAAAGCCCAATAAGGCCTAGTGTGTAAGAAGAGCCCAAGAAACCTAGAGCCTGTTACACCTTAGGGTTAGGTTTTCTAGGAACCCATATATATTCTACACTTAACCCTCTCTAAAAGAATAGATTAGTCACAGAGGCTTAGGCAAAGTCATCTCCTGATAGTGAGAAAGTGCCCACATACTATCCCCTTTCCCCTTGAGAGATAGTCTGGAAGGTTTGTCATCAAGCGACTACAAGGAGATCAAAAGTGTGGTGACGCAAGGATTCTAAGGCGTGGGAGATCATCAAAGATCAGCACTCACGAGAGGTAGTATTCCTTGTGTGTTTATGAAATGATGATGATTCGATAAGCATACCAATATACTAGGTCCTTAAATCGCTTTCGCATAAATCCAATAGTCCCTACAACTTGAGGATTCCCTCTATTCTTCTTTTGATTGCCTTGCACCTAGGAGTAGGCTTGTTGTCATATCTTTTCACAGTCTAGAGGAAAAAATTGTGAATTGAAGCAGATATTTCTTGATATCATTAAAGGGAGAGAAGATGAGGATGAAAGGGAGAGCCTCAACAGCGATTTGAGGAAGACTAGTGATGATCAAAGAAAAAGAAGCATGGATAAAACAAGTAATGCATGGATCAAATGGAACACTTCTCACAAAAAGACCAATCACGCCATTAGGAGAAGAAAACGAAAATCGTCGAAGTAGAAGTGCAAAGTGTAACGCCCCGTATGCATCTGATTCATTAACATTCAATTATGGCCGTTAAGTGCAACAATTAACTAAAGATATTAAATTCGGAAGCAAATAACAAAATGACGTCATCATACATCAAAAACAATACCATCTTTGCATTATGTATGGTAAACACTCACATCATACAACTAGAGGACCAAATAAGCCATATACATATATCTCATAAAATGTATCTCAACAATGGTTGTACAAAACAAGAAGGTATCCCATACCCTGTCCTCTCAACACACATTGATATCTCTCAAAATATACAACAATGTACATCAATTGTGAATATTCCCCTCAGGGGTACAAAATATAGACATAGCAAAACAATGAGCCAACAGGCTCTCAAAATAATATGCCTAAGGTTCACACAGAATCATGTCCCTATTCGGGCCTCTTTCCCTGGGATCCACCATCCGCTCCTTGAGCGTCACCTGCAAAATATAATCCCCACACGGTGTGAGATACAATCTCAGTAAACTCGGGTTCTTTGAGGCCTTTCCTCCCCCGGTTCACTTCCATGACATATAGCATCAAAATTGGCATCACATAATCTAGCCATCACGGCTCTCATAAAATACATCACATGTATATCACAACACAGGTGTCATTCCCTTGGGCACTACCAACTTCGGGAATGCAACACAGATATAGTAAGAGAAGATCATCTACTTAAGGGCACATTCTCTATATAACATTGCCTGAGAAAGATCATCCACTTAAGGACACATTCTCTCAGGACTTACGCAGACGTATATGGCACTTCCAAGAGAAGATCATCCACTTAAGAACACATTCTCTCAGGTTGTTATATTAATTAACCATATGGAGTTGTTCCATGTAACTCTGGCTCCAAAGGAAGTCCATATTTAGTCTATTCTACTGGCCAGAGAATCTCATCAATCATGCAACATGTCATTACAGTGTACATCATATACATGTTCTCAATTAAAAGTCAATAACACACAATTTCAATACCACATGCATCATGACATACAATAATCATTACTCCCTTGAAGTATGGTTGAACACAGTCAAGGGAAAAACTCCCAAAAACAAAGAGCTTACCTGCTCTGAGTGCTACACTGGCTCTCCCGACCTTGTGGTCACAACCACCAATATCCTTTGTATCACATCCTACATAAAGGCATACAAGCAATCAATAACGGTTCTCAACCATTGCATGAAAAGAAACGCTATCCATTTAGCCCCTATTTACTCTTTTTTCAAGTTATAAGGACTAGTCACCTAATTAGTGACTTACAAACCTCTACTATGATCTATCTTGGCCGAACCAAGGCCCTAGAGTCTCCCTAAGACTCTGTATAAACCGATTCAAAGAATTCAAAGGTTTATCCACGCCACATTTCGAACACCAACGGCGAAAGCACTTTGCTGGGCCGACACTTACACTAAGAGACGAAAGCTACCCGTAGTTCCTACGGGGTGGAGACGATGGGGTCGGTCCATGGATTCTTTTTCCTTTTGCCACATTTCGCTATCAAGGTAGCTAAAATTGTTACTTCAACACTTTTTCACCGTTTATATAGTCTCCTAAACACCTCTTGTGAAGGCACCAAGACCCATACATACCATAATATCATCAATTTAACCAACATTCTTCCTACACATACATTCCTCGTAAGCCAAATTCCAAAATCCATAAAAGTTATATTTCAAGGTTAAACCTTCATCACAACAACCTCCTAAGCATACTTTTCCAAAGGACCCAAGCCTAATTCCAGCTCTAACTCAAATGGGTCACTATTCATCTCAAGAATAAATTCTCAAATAATCGGTAAAACTTGTGTTTCTTACCTCTAATACGTCAAGGAAGGCTAGAGATGGCTTTTCCAAGCTCGAACGTCCTTAAAATGTCTTTTTTCCCCTCAAAATCGAAACTTTGTGAAGAACCTTGGAGAAAACGATCTCCCCGTCTGAGGTTGGAATCAAGCTTATAGGGTGATTCCCTTCAACTTTCAAGTTGGATGCGAAGGGTTTTGGTTAAGGGTTAAGTGGTTATGGAGCTTCTCTCGCTTGGCCATGGAGGAAAAGGAGAAAGGAAGAAGATGATATGTGTTTTTGTTAAGAAAGAGAGACAAAAGGGCCACTTAAGTGACCCCAGCGCGCGTCTCTCGCTAATGGCACCGTTTAGGCGTTACTGGCACGGAAAAATAGAGGTCTGGGTGTACTTCCCATGCTATTGGCGCCACTTTGGCGCTACTAGCACGGAAAGACGGTGCTTCTGGCGCTACTGGCGCCGCTCTGGCGCTATCGACGCCAGGAACTAGAGAAACTTAGTTGTCTGGCGCATCTCCCGCGCTACTGGCACGGGGAACCAGAGACCTTTTTTTTTAGGCTTGGCATTATACAAAGCTTAGGGTTATTCAGAAGCACTGAAGATAAAAACATGTCAAATTGTTGTCTGGTGCATAGCCCTTATATTAGTTTTTTTATTCATTTTGATTCTTTATCTTTTAAAGAGTTCATATTAGTCCTTTATCTTTTTAAATTAGTTCAAATTGGTCCTTTCATGCATTATAAATTAACACCATTAATAATTTAAAAATATTGAGGTTAAAAATCCCCACAAAATATGTTTCTCAGTTATACCCTTCCCCTTCTTCTCAATGTGGGTGGGATTGTCCAAGAGGAAGTCCTAGGTTAGGGTTTTGAGGATATCCAAAGGGGTCACATTCTCCACGGTGCTAACGTTAGTGTCCGTGTGGTGGTCCAACAACACTATCACCATCTCTGGCAACACCATCTCCTCAACAACATGCAAGGGAATTTTCCAAGCGAGGCCGATGGGGAAGTTGATGTCCACGATGAGCTACAACTTCACTAGACAACATCTTCCTAGTGTTGAAAGAGGAATCTAAGGTTGTCGATGACATCTTATTAGGAATCTTCCTAACGTTGTCAACAAGCGACCATGAAGTCCTTGGTAGATCTATCATGACGAAATGTGGATCTATGGCGTGGAGTGCACATCTGTCACAACGGAGTGTGGATTTGTGTTGATCTGTCATAGTGTTGCTATTCTAAGGTCCATTTTCACAACTTTCACACCCCTTTCATTGTGTCACGACTTTGATGTCGCCAACTCCGATAGATTTTACGATTGTAATTACAATTTGCAGCGTTGAATTTGTCATGTTTTATGATTGCTGCTATTTTTTGGAATAATTTCCTTTTCATTGATTGTTTTTGTTTAGGAAGAGGAAGTAGAGGGAGAAGGTTATATTTTATATGATTTTATACACCAATATATTTACCTAATTAACGACATTAGTTTATTGAATCAAATTAAAAAGAGAAAAGACTAAAATGAATTAAAAAAAAAAAGATCAAACTGACCAAAAAAAATAAAATAAAAGATTAAATAGGTCATTTATCGTTTGAGACTAACATTGAAAAGAAAGAATGAAAAAAGTTAAGTAATAAATTGTTAATGTTTTCCTTTGTTTATGTCAAGAAGTAGTTATAATCTCAATAACATTGTCATTTATAAAGGAGTAACCATTGGTTTTTATCTTAGTTTTTCATTTTATATGGGTAGGTTAAAATTTAAATATATACCCATGGAGTTTCTTAAAGGGTTAATTATAAAATATCTACAACATGAATGAAAATATACATTAAAAAACAAATATTATGTTAGTTCTATATTGAGAGATATTGACTCAAACTTTTTAAACAAAATTTTGAGTTTAATTGTTGATAAAATTCTGATTGAGAGAAAAGACCTTAATAAATGGTTAATCATTAACAAAGTGATTGATACTTAGCTCCTATATAAAAAAATATTTAATTAAAATAAATATATAACTAAATATTTAATTAAAATAAATATATAACTATGATTAGAGTTCAATATCTATACATTATATCAATACATATCATTATGTTACTGGTACAACTATTCACAATCGTTTGATACTTTGGTTATCTTTTGTCAATCTAGTTTAAATCCATTATTGATTTACCTATTTCAATAATTAATTATTGATGTCATCAATATTGCTCACTGTCATATTTCCATTTTAAATATGTTGTTCAAAATTTAAATAAACATTAGCTTAATATTTTTGTCTATGTTAAAATATTTTATCCTTCTTATAATATTAGTATTTTTCTTTTACCAACTTGTAAAAGTTATTGTCAGATTCACATGCTAAATAACTTACTTTACGTATAATAGTATCGATAAATAACAATAATTAAAATACTTAGTTAAATTTTAAATAATTCATAATA
>PYAF01001316.1:21144-73085 GCA_007407185.1 Glycine tomentella | reverse complement strand
CACAGACATATATATATATATATATATATATATATATATATATAATATTATGTTTACTAATATTTAATAAATATAATAATTAATAAAATATTAACAAAATTTATGTATATATAAATAAAATTGATTGTACAAATGTACAATGATTAACATTAAATATTACGTTTATGTGTTTTTGTCCCCATATTATAGGTGTAATATATCATTAATTTTATAAATGACTAATCGCTTTGAAAAACCTAATTAATTATCTTTGATAAAATTTCTTTTCTTAATTATATTTATTTCATAACCTTAAAAGATTTGACCCTAATACCATTTGGACAAACCCTATTTTTGGATTTAACTCCTCTTTTTCTATATGTAAAAATAAAAAAGATGTACAACAAATTTATGATAACTCACACCACTAAAATAATTGAACTAGACTCTTTGGTAGATTTAACTCCTCTAAAATGAAGCAGAAGCATACTAGAAGATAAAGTACAATAATAATTACTTCCTTTGGTGTTTATTATAAGACATAATTTAGAAGGAATTGATAATACTTTTTATAAGATATTTTAGAATTCATATGAAATATTTTTTTATTTTTTTATTAGTTGTCCTATTAAATATTTTAAGTATTTATGTTTTTATTGATAGTTGCACAATACTTGGGGAATTAATATTTTTACATCACATAACAAGTTAATGATTATTAATAAGGACATAATTAATACATTTAGTAGCTTTAAAAAAATCAATGAAATCAACTTAATTAATTATTTTTGGTTGATTGATGTAAAAAATGTTTTATAATAAAGACCTAAGGAGAGTCTTAATTAGAAAAATCGACATTAATTTTTCAATTACATTGTACTTTTGTTAACTATTTAAATGAATTCAAAATTAATAATTGATTAAAAAAATCTTGCCTCCCCTCCTTGCAAATAGCGACACTTATGCGGTTATTAACCTCTGTTTTCCGTTAAAGTTGTCAGTAACAGAGAGCCCAATCCCTTGTCCAACTATTCTGTAATCTGCTTTTGTTTCAACCTTTTTTCGTATTCCTTCAACACCCAACAGATTAATGGGTGATCACTTTAACCACCACTTCCTTCTCTTCTTTCTGCAATCAAACACTCCCATTCTGAGTTCTCTTTCTCTGTTTTAACCTAATCCTTGGTGCTTTGATTTTGCAGCAAAAGCTATCCTTTTGAGCAACAAATGGTACGGACATGGACAATTTTGGGTCACACGTTCATCCCTCACCACACAAAAATTCAGCCACGGGTTAGTTAGTTTTTTTCTTTTGATAGTTGTTAGAATGTTAGTTTTGTTAACAGAGGGGATCGAATCCGTAACCTCTCTCCCCTTCTCTTTTCTCTTAACCATTCATACCACCTTATATCTCTCCCACGGGTTAGTTAGTGTAATGAACTTGGTCCCATAGTAGCATTGTATTAGTATTAGTGGTAACAATGTTGATATGCTTGTGGATTTTACATATATATGATTTCTTTTTCTTTTCTCCTTTTTATTTGGTTCTTTGGGAGACCTTCGTTATCCTTAAATCACATTAGGCTTCAACTTCCGATATATTGTGTGAACTTGCTTTAAGGATAAAGTTTTCCCTTGCTATGTATACTTGTGTACTGAAGAGATCTTGTAGTACTTCTTGTTTGTGCTTTATTAAAGAGGTTAGAGAAGCGTTTATTTATTTATTTTTAGAGCAAATTACATTGACATTCCCTTGTAGTTTCTTGAGGTTGCACACAATATCTTTGCCTTATATTATAATAACTCTCCATACAGGGGTGCACGGTGTAATGTATTTCTATTTCAGACACTTAAGGGGGTACTGTACCCGTTAAAAAGGCAAGGGTATGATGTGCAATCTTAAGAAATCCCAGGGGTGTCAGAGTAATTTGTTCTTTTTTTTGTTTTTTTTTTTTTTTTTTGTTGGATTTGTTGTGGAACTCAACTATTGTGAATTGAGATCTTTGCTAAGAATTGTTAGCTTTTTTAACCATGAATTTAAATTTTTAGGAAAATGGATCTCAAGTTGAAGGCAGTAACTTCCTTGAATTCAAATGACAAAAAGAAAGCAAATTTGTTTGCTGCAAAAAAGGAGAGAATTAGGCTGCCAACATATAATGATGATCTTGGAGGCAAGAAATATCACATCAGTGAATTTCTGAGCCAACCTAGTGGAATCGCAGCCGTGTTGAACACAAAGGCCTTGCAATCATTTCAATCTCTTGATGCTAACACATACAGGTCTGCTACCTCCTTAATTCTGTTTTGGTGGATTGACTAGTTCTTTCAGGTTTCAATGGTTTGGATGCTGTAAATTTTGTTACTCATCTAGATTGTGACATAAAATAAATTAGAGTCAATTTCAGGACCAGATTACAAGTTATGGTGCTTACCTAATTCTTTTGATATATATTTGGCACTGACAATACAAATGAGCATAACAGGCCATGTGTTGAATTTTGCTCAAACTGAAACTACCCAAAATTATTAGATTTTTAATGAATTAAAAGTATTTCTTGTTTATGAAGAACACGTGTAGATAAACAGGTGATTTGCATGAGTCCACAAGAAAGTGGATCTGTTTCTTAAATTTAGGTTCTCATACTGTTCTTCACTTTGAAATGGTTCAGCTAATGAAATCAGTTATTCTTATTCAACATAGGTTGAAAATACTATTCATAAACAACTGTCAAAAACACTTGAGTTTTAGACAACAAATACTTCCTTTTCTGAATGTTTTAATGAACTTTGGCAAATATCTTACTGCACTAGGGTTGTGGCAGAAGAAGTATGATTCTGAAAGCAAATAATTATTCTTGTATGCGTAGGTGTGAACTGCCTAAACTTCAATTTTTAAACTTTGAAGCTTCCCCGTTGCTGGATCTGCGGGTTACCTCAACAGATGAAGATTGCTTGGTTGAGATGCTTTCTTGTAAGGTGTGCCCCTAACCCCAACCAGAATATTTTTGGTGAGAGTAATAGAGACACTAAAAACACATTCATTATATACACAAGTTAGGATCCTTTGACTGTACACCAAAGAATGTTTTATAGGAATTGGTATTGATACTAAAATAAGATATAACCCAAGGAAATCTCCTTTACATGGTAAAATACTTCTCAATAAACAGAAACACAGCCGAACATTAGAAACACAACTAAAAGAGATAAAAATAAGAGCTGATATATATAGATTCTGCCCTCTCTGGCTTAAGCCACCAATTCACTCTTAAAATTCTGTTACGCCACACCATTATTTACCCTGTCCTTATCCACGTTTCCTTCTGTTTCTCTCTCCCCTCCTCCCCCCTCCCCCCTTCCCTCTATCATTGCACAATTCCCCTCTCCAATACATTGCCTTCATGTGTACATTGCATTACACTCTCCCACCACTTTTCCTCCTTACACCTAACTGCATTTGTATTTCTCCTCTCATGAAAATTTGCAGCCCATTCTACTTTCCCGCCGTTATGTTATTCATGTCTCAAAGACCCATCAGTGTTCCACACTATCCACTCCCAGATTAATGAGTATTCATTGTGCATGTCATATAAAATTTTACAGTAAAATTATATGTAATTGTTTAAAGTTTCTAAAAATTTGTTGTATGAAATGAATAAATTAACCAAATGTAATTCAACAACTGGATTTGTTAAAGTAAATTTTCTAGTACTTAAAAGATAGTGCTAGTATGTAAGTTTTTTTTTATATTGGTTTCCACAGATCCTAACTGTGTGTTTGTGAGTGAGAGAGACAGAGTCAATGAATAAATACACACACACATAGTAGTAAAGTTGCTTAATTTCTAAGTTTGCATGTGCTGTTAAAAAAAAAAAGTTAGCAATATGCCTAAAACCACGTGTATTAATTAATGCCCTAAGATTCAATAGTATATAAACCTTAGTTTGATTGAACATAAATTTTTTAAACATTCCTTTTGTCACTCATCCCATTTATTGTTGGGTACTTTATTATTCACAGTTTGAGGGTTCAGAAGTTGTGAAAGAGCAAAACAACCACTTTTCAGGTATCTACAATGTACTGTGCATAGTCATACCTTGTTTTATGGGATATAAATTCTTCACATTGTCAAATTAAATTGTAAAAATGTTTATTTTCTATCAAAATCCTTGTGCAAAGAAACCGCTCTGTCTTCCATAGAACAGAGAGAAAGATGTTTGGTTTTCCTTACAGAATAGTTGCATAGCCCATACGTACTATCTTTTGTAATATTCCCCACCCAGTGGTGCTGAAAATACTAGAAAGGACTTGATGAATGCAAAGAGAGAAAATTGTGAAAATGTGATGGAATTTATGTAGTTGATCAGATACAAAACCAAAACCATTTAGGTGTCCTCTTGATGAAAAGAACAAACTGATTTTTAGACTCCTTAAAATGGAAATTTTTCCAGATATCAAGAGAAATTTACTCAAGAACCTTTGGTATTATTATCTTTCTAATAGCTAGTCTTTCAACACAGTTTTCTACTGAATTCAAGTTTATCTGCAATACATGTTTCATGTGACATTTTTTGGCTACTTCAGTGTTTTAAGAATTGTCACTGTAATGTTTGTTAATAATTTCTATGGATTTGCAGCATTCATGAGAAACCACATGACATGGGGTGGTGCTGGTGCTGAATCATTTTTAGAAGTTGATGTTAATTTGAATCTCACACTTGAGGTTTGTCTTATCCTCGTAAATATATAAATATTACATATAATGTTACATCCATATTTGTTTCCTTTCTTGGTATAGACGAGTGGTAATACTGCATGTTATGATGATTGAATTTGTTTTCAAGGACCATGAAGGCATGAACTGCCTTACTTAGATCACCCTCATGTAAATTATATTGTAGCTTAATGGGAAAGAAAGTCCAGGGATTCAGTTGAATTTTATTGTTGTGAAAGTGCAATTTATGTTTTGTTTCTTTTCTAAGAAACTGATGAGTTAAGTTGACCTATTCCTTCTAAATCCTTACTTATTCATTTTCTGTAGCTGCATATTCATATGTTAAAGGTCACCTGTTTTGAATCAAAATTAGTAACCATTAAACTGTATTTCAGTTTGACATTATGGATTTTTGCATTTGCCTCTCATCTGTAAAAGAAAGATCTCTGTCTGCAGATCTACACACAACCATTTACCTTGATGCCTACTTCAGCTGTTGAGGGTCCTGGAAATATGTGAGTTATTTAGTACATAGTTTTTATTTTATCCTTTTAGGTTATGCACTCCGCATGGTCAAGTTCTCTGATGATATATTTATACATAAAGTATTGCATGTAGATTCTCAATTTAAGATTACCAACTATTACTGGCTATAGATGTTATGCACTTATGCCTAATTCTGGAAAGGAGGAAGATATACAAATACAAAAGCCACTTCTTGGAAATTGAAAGATTCTAGAATACTGGAATGTAAAGTTAATACGAGGAGTAGGACACTAATATATTGCAGTTATCTATCAAGTTTTATTGTGGACTAAATTTAGGGAAAAATCTTCAGCCCTTATTTTTCTAATTGATGGCTTAGTATCTCCTCCTCCTTCTTACCCTTTTCTATGATGTAGTCTTTGTGAGATCATAGAGGTTTATCATCAAGTAAATATTTCACCTTAACATTTCTCCTTCAGATCTGTCAAGTTGAGTAAGCTTCCTACATAAATATTGACATTACCAATTATAAAATTAGATATTGTACTAGTAAATATTGAGATGGAATTCCTAGTGATTCTTCAGGATGTGCGCAAAAGTTCTACTTGCTATGGATTCTATTTTAACATAAATGATAAATAAGAACTCAGTCTATGCAAGGTGATTGGTGTTGGGCACCGATAGAGATAATGATATGCTCCCAAGAGTTTGGCAGTGAACACAACGAGGTGTATGCTTTATCTTCATCATCCAGATTGACATCTACATATGTGAGTTGTGCGTAGACAGTGCTAAATTCATTTAAATGTGCAGTAAAAGAATCACCTTCAGACATCCGTAGATTATACAATTGCCTTCGCAAGAACAGCCTATTCACGAGTGACTTGTTCTGATAGAGATTGCCTAGTTTCGTCCAGAGATCCTTTGCGGTCTTATTGGAGGTCACGTTCACTAGAATGTTGTCAGCAAGGCACAACCAAATCAGGCTTCGCGCCTTTCGATTGTTTTTTATCCAAGTCTGCAACTCATTTGCTCTTTCAGGTGACTCAGGTGGCCTTGCATCTTCGATGACGTACTAGAGGTCCCTGTCAACAAGCAGAGCCTCCATCTTCAGTTTCCATGACTCGAAACCCTTTCCTCCAAACTTTTCAACCTCGATTCGTGATTGGCTGGTCGACATCCCTCACAGATTGATTTTGCAGGTTTCTTAATGTCAAGAAAACCCTAAAACAACGAAACCCCAATCGCAATCGCAGAATCTGGCAGTGAAACCCCAATCGCAGAACCTTAGCTCTTGATACCAATTGTTGGATACCAAGCAATCACACAACAATCGAGATAGGAAAAAAAAGAGAAAAGGAAAGAAGAAAACAACACACAGAGTTTACCCTAATTTACCCAATGTGGGCTACGTCCAGCTATTCACTATATTTCCTCACACACTCATACAATTACACTCAAATTACAAGGAAATATATAGGCTTAGAAACCCTAAACACCGTAGCTATTCATGGGCTCAAGCCCAAACTACAAATAATAAAACACGAAGCCAAGAACGGTACTAGGCCTTGAAAACCCCCATGCAAATCTACTGATGGCACTATGAGCCATACCCAACAACTGGAGTCATATTCAGCGATTAACATAGTTGATAAATAAACCTGTGACCCTCAGAGAGAAACCTTTTTTACAATTTGGACTTTAAATGAAAAATTATTTGAGATTTAGAAGACAACAGAACTTAAAATTCTCCAGGGAGTTTGGTGATTTTTTTCTTCCTTTCAACGTTCTATGTCTGTGGCATATACTTTGTTTATGCCTGTGAGTAAAATCATTTTGTTTCTTTTAGAGGATTTATTTAGGGGCCTATTTAGGCTCATAAAAGTGGCTTATGACCTTCAAATTTAGCTTATTTCAATCAAGTTCACTGTAAACTTATGAATAAGTTTCATGTGATAAGAACTTATTCAACAAATACTGAACTATTTACTCAAACACGCCTTAAATATGAAAAGTAAAAGGTTCCCTTGTCTTGTACTCAAAGTAGGTCTTACTCTTGTCTATCATTTTGAAGAAAAATTTAATAACTTGCTGTTTTTGCTTAGGAAGATTAATCTCTTTTGGCTATGTACAGAATGATGCAAGCTTTGGTGGACAAGCTGGTGCCACTGCTACTTCAGCAGATGCTGCAAGATTATGATGAATGGGTTCGAAAGCAATCATACACTCTAAAGTCATTCTAGGTACAGAAAAGCCACTATTACAAATTTTTTGGGTAGAGACAACAGAGAGGAAGGGAGAACCTTTGATGTATAGGGAAAAGAAAGAAAAATGAGTGGTGAGAATTTGATTTCTAAGAGACCTCTGTTGAAATCTGTATCCATGTAAACATAACTCTTCTGATTAATAACAGGTGTCTCTTTCTCTCTTCCATTTATTCTATCTAGTTTGGCAAGAAATGATAACAAAAGTGAGATGCAGGGATACATCCATAGGGAATAACAGTACATAATTTATTTTTTTATATATAAAATTCAGTACCTCCAAGAATTAGTCTTAGACTCTGTTAAGTATATATCGTCTTCAAAATGAAAAACAAATAACGATAAATAATAAATAATAACAACTTTCAAAATTTAATATTAAGCTTAATTATATTTTTCACCATTCAAGTATCACAACTGCAATTTGGGTCGCCCAATTCTTATTGCACCAATTGAGTCTTTCATCTTTTTCTTGTATTTACAATCAAATCCCTCTATTTTTTTATTTCTGACTTGACAAACTGAACATCACACTATATCAACCAAATAAGCTTTTGATATTTATACCCCTTAATAAATAAGTATATCTCCCTTCCTTTTATATAATTTTATTACAAAAATACCATTTTATATAAAACCAATGTAAACTCTAAAAAAATCCTAATTTTGCACCCCTCTTGCATCTTCATTGTTCTTTAAACTAAATTTTTGCACCATCTTCATTCTTTAAACCCTGTTTATACATCTCCATCAACCCTTACATCTATTTTCATCTCTATTTTTCTGTATAAAAAAATATTTTTTTCCATAATTTCATTGATTTCCAAGACGAGGTATAGTGGAAATTAGTAGAAATAACAAGATTACCGATCAAAGTAAAAGTGTGATTTACCACAAGCAATGACCAACAAGTTATGCATTCTCAGCCACGTTTCTAAGAATCATTTCAAAATTTTCAGCAAATTTTGCTATAGCATACTGATCCAACCTGTCGGGCCATTGCAAACGTTTACAAATTAACTGCATAATATCATCATTATTCGTCGTTGTTGAATGAAAAATAAAAATCAGCATAGGTAAAATTTTGAAAGTTCTATTTTTCTGGTTTTCAACACCAATTATACTAGCGTTTGAAATATTTCAACCAAAAGTGAACATGCAATTACTGGTAGTTGGCAGGTGTAACAAATATGGTAGTTATCAAAGTTATTTATAGTTTAAGCTAATCAATTATAGGGATTAACATTCCACCACTATCCTATTATAGTGGGCTAGTGGCCTTCTTGACTTCACATATCGTTGCAAAAGAAAATCATTATCTTTAACGCAAATAGTAGTCACACCATTCCACTTCCACCCTTGCATACCTGCAGTAGATTTTGTATTTTATTTTTAAAAAAACTAGGAGTCACAACAAAATAAAGAATTTTGGTAGAAAAAAACATAATACAGAATTTGAAACAAACACGCACGAAACATAGTTCAAACACAAATTACATCCTCTAAAAAGCAAATGTATAAGACAACTGACATATCTAATTCAAATATTAAAGCACAAGTAAGCATTCTCAATATGCCTGGATCACAGTTCATGAGTTACTTTCACGCCTCACTCGAACGAGAACCTTAGTATCTGGCTCTCTTGGAGTAATTTCCGCGGCTTTCCCTCTCATAACCTTTGTTTCCCCGCTCTTCCTCCTCCCTTCTGTGCGTTCTCTCTCCACGACCATCATCATCCCTTCTGTGCTGCTTTCTTTCTTCACGATCATCTTCATCCCTTCTGAACTGCTTTCTTTCATGACCAACATCATCATCATCATCCCTTCTGTGCTTTCTTTCTCCACGACCATCTTCATCCTTTGAATGCTTTCTTTCCATATGATCATCCTGCCTTAAGTTCTTTCGTTCTCCATGCACATCCTCATCCCTTAAGTTCTTTCTTTCTCCATAAACATCATCATCCCTTCTGAACTTTCTTCCTTCCCGGTCATCCTCATCCCTTTTGAATTTTCTTTCTCTATGTTCATCCTCATCCCTTGCCTGCTTTCTTCCTGTTCGGTAATCTTCATCCCTTCCACGCTTTCTCTCTGCACAGTCATCTTCATCCCTCAAGTTCTTTCTCTCTCCACGGCCATCCTCATACCTTCTGTGCTTCCCTTTGGAATCATCCTCATCCCTTGCATGCTTTCTTTCTCCAAGATCATCCTCATCCCTTGAGTGCTTTCTTCCTGTACGATAATCTCCATGGCCATCCTCATGCCTTCTGTGCTTTTCTTTAGAATCATCCTCATCCTTCGCATGCTTTTTTTCTCCAACATCCTCTTCCCTTGCAAGCTTTCTTCCTGTTCGATCATCTTCATCCCTTCCATGCTTTCTTTCTCCACGGTCATCATTATCCCTTCTATGCTCATGCTCCCTATTATTATCATCATCTCTTCTATGCCTTCTTGTTTCATGATCTTCACCATAGCGAGCAGTTCGACCAACAAAATGTGATTCAACATCCTTGTTATAATTTCTTCCTCTCTGCTCAGAACTATCATCATCATGCCCAGCAAACCTAGCTGATTTAGATTCCAACTCAGTTTTTCTATCATCTTCATCATGCAATGTGACAGCCCCCCTATCTCTGTCTCCATCAATTTTCCTGCTGCTACCTTGTGTCATTTCTCGACTTCTACTATTTGATCCCTTTGCAAAATCTCTCCCATATGACTTTTTAAGAGAGTTCAATGCATCAATATTAGCACTATTCTTCCCTTTCTCTGCACCACTATCTCTGGCTTCATCTCTGAATTTATTTTCTTCCCTGCCATATCCTTTACCTTTCTTGGCTACAACAGGCCTACCATTTTTTGTTTTTTCATATCTGTGATCACTAGAATTGCTGCCTGAATCACTGTCATTGCTACTGTCATTAGAGGAAGTGTATGACCCCCTTCTAACATATCTGTCTTGACCTGATGCACGCTTAACACCATCTTTATAAGAGTCCTCATCATCAGAAACATGCCTCTTTGTCTTTTGCTTCTCAAGTCTACCATATTTCTTTTCCTCCCAATCAACATCAGATTCCACCTCAGAATCATGACGTTTTCTCATTTTTGGATGTTGCTTCCCTTCCCAAGTCTTATGCTTGGAGACATCTTCATGATCATCAGAATCATCATTCAAAGAATGCCTCCTATGAGACTTATCTGTCTTCTTATAACTTTTTTTTGCAGTATCGCTGTCATCAGAATCATAAGAATCGGTATCATCACTATCCTCCACCCTACCTTTCTTGTGGTGCTTAGGTATCTTCCGCTTCTTTTCAGCCTTGACCTTCCTCTTAGCATCACTATCAGAATCAGATTCATCACTACTGCTTGTATACTCTTTACCACGCTTCCTTGTACCTCTCTTCTCATCAGACAAACTGCTGTCTGAATCAGATGAATCATCCTCATACTTTTTCTTACGAGTTTCAACCTTCTTGTGGTGCCTTGTATCTTTAACACTCTTCTTCTTAGTATTTTCATCCTTTTGATCTTCAATCCCTTGTTTCTTTCTATTGAAATCTCTGTCCAAAAAGGCATGCTCAGGCTTTGAATTACCCTCCACATTAGAACCATTTTTCCCATCATTTCCAAGCTCATCAGTCCCATCTTCATTTATTTCATTGGCTTCAGATGAGACTATGCCAAGAGCAGCCTTCAATGCTTCCATCTGCTTTTCCTTCCTAGCAGCAATTTGATGAGTCTGTGTATTTGAAACCCTGAAAAATCCCCCAAAAGAATTGTTGTTATTGACATCAACTATAGACACACTATTAACGAAATAAAGTGAAATAAGTTTCTCCATTACCAAACAGATAAAGGGCAATTAATTAGCATGACATTAATCTGCATATAATTACATCCATGCCTCCAAAACATCCATCAACAATATCCAATCTCAAAAACAACCTTACATTCAAGTATCCAACATGCAAGACTTTTATGTTATCAACAGTGCCAACACAATGGTTAGTTTATGCCATTAATGAACCATCCAAGACAAGTAAATCCTCATTTTAATCCTTATGATATTTGTATGCATCATTTATTTTAGTTCCTAATTGTGCTACAACTACACTATAGTCTCTGATTTAAGAAAAGAGCATTCCCATTACGCCTTAATGTCTTTTTTTTTTTTTTTTGCTCAGAAAACAAATAAATATAAATATAAATATATAAAGCACAAGTGCATGATAATACAACTAACAGATTCAAAAAGCCATCAGTCTTTCGTAACCCACTACCAACCAGGGAGGAGAATTGAATCTTGGCATATACACCAATTATATCCATATAAGAAGATACAATCTCACACAAAAGTATCTAACCAATAATTAAAAGTAATACCCTACCCTACCTTTTCCTACACAGTCAATGTTAATAAATGCCACCAAAATATTGACACCTAACCAACTTAACATTTACAGCATTTAACCATCTTCAATGTGAAATACTATAAATGTTACCCCTTCCAGGAAAGACCCACTGCCAGTTGTCTCCCATATGTTCATCGTAACAATCATAATGGGATCAGTAAATAAAGAGATATCCTCATCCTCCCAGCCTCACACTAGCTTTGATGACCATGCCATGCCTGACATTTTCCCTGGCTCCATGAATGTCAGCCCACCTACCCATTGGATTCTGGCCTCACCACTTCATATGTCTACATTCTGACTCACCAAATAACACAATAACCACTTCTGTCATTCCATAAACTGTCCACTCGTTAATTTTAACCCGTTTAACAACCATTGAAATCTTCCTCCACACCTCTTCAACACAGTTGTATTATCATTTGCAATTCATTTGCCACTGTACAAAAGAAAACTCAAACGAAGGTCTAAATTGTTTTAACCAAGCTCACGTAGAGAACAGAATATCTAGCAAGTTGCAACACCTCCATCTTATCAAAAACACCATTCTTGAAAAACACAAATGTCCCTATGTTTCCAAATATTCCACAGACCGATGCACAAACAATATTCCACAAATCAGCTGATTCTTTACTTATACAGATGAAACAATGTAGAAAATGCATAGCAGGATCCTCCGGTAGAACAGAAATCAGATTAACCCAAGAATAACAAACCTGCCAAATTTGTAGAACCTTTGTGCACGAAACAGAATAAGGTTGACAGATTCAGATTCAGAATTACATAAAGGATACAACATTTGATGCACCCAACTGAATATTCCTCAACAAGAGGTTTTGCTTCGTAGGTAATCTTCTCAAAAAAGATCTCCAAACAAAAAAGTTAACCTTCGGAGGGATCTTCATTCTTCAATCTCCAAACCTGAGATAAGTTGCCTTGAACTTGTGGCCTTTAAAACAACTGCTCATATGCTGAACTTACTGAAATAAACTGTGTTACTTCCTTTCCATATCCATTTATCAACTTGATCTCTTTGTTGTGACACGGTTCAAAACCTACCTTCCAACTCTTCCAGCATGCTTCTTTCCCAATCAAACCACCCTCTTCTCCAACTTAAATCCCACACCAAAACTTCTCCATCCCAATGTCCCAAATTAGAAATATTTCCTTGTTGGTTTTCAGAATTTGAGAAAAGCCTGGGAAAAGACAACGCTAAGTTGACCAATCCAAGCATCTCTCCCCAAAATCTAAAAGCCTCCCCGTTCCCAACTTTCCACTCCACCAAATTATCAAACCACCGTATATTATTTAGGCCCTCACACACCTTCACATGTCTCACCAAAACGAAGCATTATGCCTTAATGTTGGTAAAAAAAGAAGTTGCAGTGTTTGAAGTCAAGAATTAAAGTTAAGTTTTAGTTGAAAATATGCATTAATAACTCTAACCTTAAGGACGTTATCAGTTTAGTTCATAGGAGTTTGCAATTATGTTTCTAATATTTAGCATGCTTCTGATGTAAATATAATGATCTTGATCTTATCATCTAAACTTAAGGATGTTATCAGTTTGTTTTTAAGATTATGATATTGTTAGTATTTGAATGTTAAATTAGTTCTATTTAATTTATAGAGTCCAACAATAAAAGTTTAAGTGATCCTCCACATAACATTTTTTTCTTTGTTCTCAGATCAAGCTTTCTGCTCTTAGAAAAAGCAACAGTAAAGTTAAGGACTAACTAAAATGACATACACATACAATAATAGATAAGGAATGCAAACACATGCTGTTTGATTTAAAGCCACACACGTCAATTCACAAAAATAAAACAAAAATTAAAAAGTGCTAAATGAAACAATTATCTCACAACCCTAACACAAACATCAAAATTCAAAAGAATCAATTACTTCTTATCTGATGCAGATACAGACGCAGGTCCATCTGTTTCCTCCGTGGCAGCAGTGGCTTCCAAATTTTGGCAAGCCTCCACGAGTTTTTCAGTGATTTCTGCATCAGTGTAGCCCTGATCAATAAGCTTGTCTTCGAGGATGGTGAGCTTGAGCTGAATCTGACGCTTACGATCGTGCTCAAGGATCTCCTTGTTGGGCTTCCTGGTAACACCAGCAATGCCCTGATCTGCCTCAAACCCCTTCGTGTTCTCAGCAACCTTTGAAATCTTCGGCTTCACAAAGAACTTGTTGCTCTGAATGTACCCATTCGTGCCCGACCCTCTTGGGGTCTGTAACCCTATTCCGTTGTACATATCAATCCACTGAAATTAAAACTGAAAAAATAAAAAGAACAAAAAATTAGAAACACTAATTTTGATGGTAATTCAGAGATATCATTCTCAAAGTTATCATAGCAAGGAAGAAACATTCTCTATCACTTAACAAATTGAACATGGAAAAAAATATTTTATTGTAAAAATATTAATAATAATAATAATAATAATAATAATAATAATAATAATAATAATAATAATAATGTGCAACACAACATTAATTGTCGTACACTAACAGATAAAAGCAAACTATCATCAGAACATAATAACAAAAAGTAAGAATCTGTGTAAAAGGGAGAAATGAGAAATACAATTTAATAGCTCAAATAACAATCGAATATTGTTATTTTGATTCAATAAAAGTGATTGATAATCATGTCCATTCAGTAATTTGCTATACAAACTAGAAGTTGCATTTAAGTTGTAGGATCGTCCTGCAGCAGCAACCTGACTTTCTTTTCACTTTAAAACTACAAAAACCGGTGTTTGAAACACAAAAAAGCCTCAATCATAAATTTCAGACCCATCATCATTTCTCAACCCTATTTCATTTTTTTATGAAAAAGAAGTATAACTTAGATAAATGGAAAAGAAACGAGAAAATATTAGTATAAGTTGAAAATCTCTTACAAATGAAAAATAATATTTTACCCAAAGAAAAAAAATCTGTCGCCAAATGCCAATTTCCCAGGGAACTTTACAACTATTTGCATTTAAAAAAAAAATGAAACCATCGGGCAAAGTCTTTTCGAATTGGCATAGAACAAAAAACCCAAAGACAATATTAAGTGCACACCCCTGAAGGAATAGCCAACATGTGCGTGAACTCTGTGAGAACGAAAATTTCATATAAAAAAAAAAAAATAACTACCGTGTGAACCCAAGCACTAAAATCTGCCCATTAATCACATGCAGCATTCACCAACGAAGTGATCCGTGTTTAATAGAACATGCAAAGATATAATAGAAGAAATAAGATTAGATCTTCGATCCGTTACAATTTCGCTGGAACAGCAATTGGTATAAAACAAGATTAGGAAGAATAACGCTTGGATCGAAGAAGAGAGATAGAGGAAGAAGGAGACTTGGAAATTATACCTCCAAAGACGCGAGAAAGGGAGGTCTGTGAGCTGATTAGGGTTTGTAATCGTAGCGAATTTTAGACCTCTGCTTGTCACCTTCAAATGAATGTATCTCCCAATTTCAGAATTCGGGATTGGCTGCGTGAATAGAGAAAACATGACTAAAAGAAAGAGGGTTATGCTTCCTACACCTGTATTTTTTCTTATACACCCAGCCAATTTAATTTATTCCAAGAATGTCCTTCATTCATTTTGTTTGTTAAAAGTGATACACTCGGCGCTTTTCTTCATTTTTCGTTCGCTGGGTTGTTCTTCAACTGTGGTTTTGCACCTCCGGTTGGTGCTATCGTTTTGGTGGTGATGGAGGTGGTGTTCATTCGTGGTGGTTGGTTGGTTTGGGTTTATCGGAGGTACGTTCGTGCAACACTGTCATGATCCGTATGACCTTTACGGATTGACAATCTATATGACCTTTTTTTTATTTTTGTTTAAAAGGGGTTTTCTCTATTATAAATGTTTTTTAATTAATGTATTTGTGAAGTGTGTATAATTTGTTGTATTCCAAAAAATATATTTGTTATTGAATTTGTATTAGTCCTTTAAAGAAAGGTATTGATGAGTATTGAATCCGTATGTAGTTTGTTAATGAACATTTATTTTTAAATTGTTTGTTAAGATGGACAATGATAACTGGATGTATGACAGTATTATGTCTGAAAAAATTAATATGACTGAAGACAATTGCGTTTAAAAATAACAAGTGTTCAGTTGATTGTTCTGATGCCTTCAATACTTCAGAAGTATTTATGATATTGTATTTGACTAAAGTAAGTAAATTAATTACTTGAGAAGATTGAAGTTGTATTATCATTTTTTGTAAATGTTTAATTCTCGTGAGGAGATATTGCAATGGACTCGTAAAGTTGCATATGAGATTGTTTTGTAGCTGTGATAATGAGATCTGACACAACAACTGGAAAAAGGGGAATAACTTCATTAATTTTAATTGGTAGTGAAAGGGATGAAAAGTTTAAAGCATTCAACAAAAATTTAGTACGGACGACGACTAGCACTAGATAATGTGGTTCTCCTTTTAAGTTGCGAGCAAAACCAGTCGTAGGTGGTGAAGGCTGGATGGTGAAGTTAATATGTGAGACTCATAACCATCGTTTGGCTAAGTCATTGACTGGACATCCAAATGTTGGTCATTTGACTGAGGATAAGAAGCTTATTATTGCTGATATGACAAAGTCAAGGGTGAAACCTAAGAATATTCTTCTAACTTTAAAGGATCATAATCCAAAACACTATACAACAATGAAACAAGTCTACAATGCTAGATATACGTACCGTACTTCTATAAGAGGCAATAATACTGAAATGCTACAATTAATGAAACTTCTTGAACGTGGTATGTATATCCATTGGCATATACTGAAGAAGGAAAATGTTGTACGTGACATATTTTGGTCACATCCGGATGTAGTGAAATTGATAAATACATGTCTGTTGGTATTCCCCGTAGACTGTACATACAATACAAACATGTACAGACTCCCTCTGCTAGACATTGTTAGTGTAATACCTACTTGGATGACATTTTCAACTGCTTTTGCGTATTTGTAGGGCGAACGTATAAAAATCTTGTCTAGGCTCTTGAACGATTTAGAGGGCTTTTTTTGAAGAGTGATATTTTCCCTGAAGTCATTGTTACTACAGAGATTCAGCATTAATGAATGCATTGAAGACGATATTTCCTGAAACAACCAACTTGTTGTGTCGATTTTACATTGACAAGAATGTGAAGACAAAATGTAAAATCCTTGTGGGACAAAACAATGCATGGGACTATGTGATGGAAGCATAGGGGAGTCTTGCATATTGCGATTCTGAAAAAGAATATGATGATTGTCTTATGAAGTTCGAATGTGCTTGTGCACCATGGCCAATCTTTGTTCAATATGTGAAAGATACGTGGTTGAATCCGCACAGAGAAAGATTTGTAATGGCATGGACTAATAAAGTCATGCATTTTGGAAACACTACAACTAACAGGTATGAAATCCTAAACCTTTTTATTATGGTGATGAACAATTAGAGTCTTGGATGAAATCTAATTATGATGTGTTCAAAATTGTAGGGTTGAGTCTGCCTATTGGAACTTAAAGAGACTATTACAGAATAGCCTTGGAGATCTATGTAGTGTCCGGGATGCCATGAACAATATAATAACGTTGCAACACAGTGAAATAAAGGCATCTTTTGATAGAAGCACGCATGTTGTTAGACATGTGTTTAAATTTACCTTGTACAAGAGACTGGTCGGCATGGTTTCAAGGTATGCGTTATTGAGCGAGTTAATTATGCAGGCATTAATAGTTCTCGTTGTGGATGTGTGTTGAGAACAACACATGGTCTACCTTGTGCATGTGAGCTAGCTAGATATGTTCTTGGCAGCATATCGCTAGGCACCGTCCACATGTTTTGGTGGAGGTTACATTTCTCAAATCAAGGTGTCGATGAATGCGAAATCCACATAACAGAAGAAATGGAAGCAATATCGAAGCGATTCGAAAGTCTTGATATGTGTGACAAAGTGACTCTAAAGACTAAACTCAAAGAACTAGCATATCCTGATCTAACTTCCATGTGTCCTCCTTCTGAAAAGGTAAAGACAAAAGGGGCTCAAAAGAAACATGTTACCAAACACCAAAGATCAACCAAGCGGGATTCATCTTACTTTGAGTACGTGGATGTGTTACATTCTCAGCATGATAGTGGCTCGTACAACAACGGTGTGCATCAACAAAATGTATTATTTACTATTGACACTAAGTACTACAACAAAATTCAACACATACAAATTCATTTTTTATTTTACCTTCAAATTAAAAACAAAACACATACAATTTATTTTAGCACAATGGTTATTCAAATTTGATAAACTTATTAGTACTTACAAATTAAAAAAAAAAATGTTACCTTTACACTAAAGGCAATAACCTTATTTTTCACAAAATAACCCTTCGTTGACATCTGAAATTCATATACATTACACAATAACAAATACTATTGACATATTTTTTTAAAACAAAATTACCACATTTCTTATAAAAAAATCATTTAACCTTTACGGATTGGCAATCCGTAAGCCTCATATGGATTGGCAATCCTTATCCTCCATACGGATTGCCAATTCGTATAAACGTTATGGATTTCCAATCTTTTTCTTCTTACTGATTGTCAATTCGTAGGAAGCTTTCCATATCCCTCAATTCGCTTGGCCTTATGGATTTCCAATCCGTACTTATACGGATTGCCAATCTATATCCATCAACGCCCAATTCTTTTCCCAATCAACCTAAACGATACCGTGATAAATGAAAGCAAGAACTTACGTGGACGACGATGGCAAAAACCAAACAACCACAACAACCAACACAACCACGAACGCCCAACAATCACAACCACAACGAAACCACTAGCCTGTGCGAGGAGGAGACGAACGACACAACAGAACAAAGGAGAAGAAAGAAGAAGGGGAGAATGAATGATGTATGGGAAAAAAAATTATGTATGTACTTAACCCTTTTTAGCATGGGTATTTTTGGTATTTAACTATTCACAGTTGGGTGTATAAGAAATATTACTAGTGTAGGAAGCATATCCCAAAGAAAAATCAAACAATAAAAAATAAATGGGCCATGATAATCTTGTTCAATTTTTGAATAGGGATTGTTATTTGCCCAACTACATTTGTTATTCGCCCTAAGTGACACTTTTTTTTCCACAAATATCCTTTTCATGAATATACGATTTTGTTGTTTATTGACGAGGGTACAAATTAAAATAAACAATAAAAACAAGATTTCGTTGTATAGTATGTAACAAAATCATATTTTTGTTGTTTTTTGAAGGGGTGCAAAAAAAAATGAAAACACGATTTTGTTGCACATTGTACAATGGAATTGTGTTTCCGTTGCTTTTTAAAGAGGTGCAAAAAAATAAACAAGGGAATCATGATTTCATTGTTTAATTTTTTTCGACCCAAAAATAGAACTACACTTTCGTTGCTCGTTTCCCTCTTCTTCTTCCTCTACGAGAACAAATCTGATGATGGTGGGGCACGTGAACCAAGGCAAGAAGTTGTGGTGGTGCAATGGTGTTTGGACACGGTGGTGAGGACGTGCAATGGTGGCTAGGTCGATGAGGGTCATGTGGTGGCGGATCTGAAGTTGGGAATAGTGCACGACATCGATAGTGGTGTTGTGTTCATATCTAATCGATGAGGGGGTCGCACAATGAGGTGGTGGCGCGCAACCTTGGTGTTGGGATAAGAAGGAGGGTTAAGAAAGTATTTTCTCACATATTTAGGTGCCAATAGAAAATGGGGTTTGAGTCAATAGCAACTCTTTTTTTTAAATCTGGTCTGAATCTATTTTTAAAATGGGCTTAGGTATGTAGTAACATCCGGGAGATTCAGCCTTTACTTCCTACAACCCATTTTTTACTTCTTACTCCTCCAAAAAGACACCAATGGATACCCCTTACTCAGGCACCTCCTATTACAAAATGGTAATTCCAAAAGAGTATTTCAAAATAGCTATTCCGGAATATGAAAATCATATTCTAAAATAGTTATTCTGGAATAGGATAGCAAATTCCCCTACACCCCTTCAATTCTTCTTCTTCTTCTTCTTCTTCAGTTGTTCACTGGTTTGCTCGTTCTTTTATTCAATTATTCATTTAGACTTGTCTTTAAATTAAGGAGAAGCCTGAAGACGACCTCTCCCTCTTTAATGTTGATGTTAGCATCCGTGTCAGAGAAGAAGTGGTGGTCATCGAGGAAGTTGATCGGCAAGGAAACCTTGACGCCTAAAGGAGTCTGCAAACTTGAAGAACGGCACGACAGTGATGCACTAATTGTAGCGTCAACCTTGCAGGTAAAGTTCATTGACGCCTGCTTGCATAGCGCTGTGTTAAGAGGAGGTCAGAGAGGGCGAGAGCAATGGTCATGCTTCGTGGCAAATTCGAGATACTGTCTCCACCAACACCATCATGGGTTCAGAGTTGAGGCGCAAGGAAAGGGAAGGGTTGCGTTGAATCGCAAAGGAGAAGGAAGGGGAGTTAGGGTCAAGGACATATTTGTCCGTTCACTTTTCTTACGGGGTGTAGGAAGTAATTATTTATTTTTCTTTTTACCTCTACTTTTATTTTGGTATTTTGGAAATTAGTTTTAGACTTTTTTTCAATAATTTTTTAAATTTAAAGAAACAGAAAATGGAAATTAGTTTTGAACCTTTCTTTAATAATTTTTTAAATGTAAAGAAATGGAAAATGTAAAAAGAAAAAAAAAATAAGAGTACAAATAAAATTATCTTTTTAAGAATATTTTAATGTTAAAATTTAATTTGGGTTCTTAATTCACTTTTGTTGGTACTTTGTTGCCACATAGGATTTAAGAAATTTCTGAAGTAGTAAAACCAATTCTTAACTTACTCTTATGAAACATTTGGTACAAAAAAAATTCTGTTTCCCAAAAATTTAAAGTTAAGAAACTTTGTGTTTTCGAGTTTGGTTTATTTAAAAAAAAATGACATTTATAGGGACAATGTTTCTTAAGCGTGATTTTTAGTTATGCTTTATGTTTTGTTCTTCAAGAACAGATGTCCAGCAACAATACTGGATGCTTGATGTATGATCAAACTCTCTCTCTCTCAGGATGCCTATGATGTCTGAAACACCCCAAGGAAGATGAAGATCACAACAAGACTACACAACGTGAGTGGTGTGCAGTGTGTGCTGTGTGAATGGAAAAGAGAGAGTCAGAATCTGTGTACCTTGCACCTGTGGTGATACCTCTTATTTATTCTTACTGACCTATGCAAAATAAAGGAAACTCCTGCCAATTCTTGATCATAATCTTTAATAAGATGAGCAGATATCTTCAATATTTTCCATGCAAATATTCTCCATTATTTCTCTTGATTCGGGTGATTATTTAGGACCTGATTACCCTGAAGTTTGCCAGAAATCCCGGTATGCTGATTGTATTGGGCTTCTTGGCCTTTGGCCCAATATTAACATCCGTAACAGTTGCCCCTCATCCCGGTTATCGAGTAATCTAGATGATCGGGGTGATTCTTATATCAAGACGCAAGATCATGATCGGGATGATTATCTTGGCCAAGTCTGCCATGCTACCAAGTTCTTGAGATTGATATCTTTCTTGGCCTTATTTTTGCTACCTCGGTGAAGCTCTCACGCAACGGCCACTCGTTTTCTCCACAAGAGCTGACTTCTTTTCCTAATCCTTGTCTTTAAGATAATGAAGCGTTCTTATTGTCGTTTGGACATGTGAAGCGACGCGCCTCCCAGGCATTTAATGCTCTGTCATTTCTTTGCACATTCCAATCATGACTACCCTGAGCCATTGTCCATTTTGCCCTTGCCTTTTAGTAGACTGGTCACTATTGCCCCAATGGTGAGCCACGTTTGTCAGTTACCTATTCTCATTGATTCGAATTTCGACGATTACCCTTTTCAATATTATGGGCTTTGACTGTTACTTTTCATCTTTATAGGCCTTACCTTATCATTTCTTCCACCGTTTTCAGAATCCAAAGGTCATTTCTCTTCTCTTATCTGCCCTTGCTCCAGTTTTTCACTCTTCGTCTTCGTATTTGGTGCTTCAGCCTTTCCTCTCCAAAGTCCTTCCATTCCAGGTACCTTACCTTTCTTCCCTGTTTGTGATTTTTGCATTTTCATTTTCAACATTGTGTTTGCTTTATTCTGCTTGTACTTCTTTCTTCTTAGCCTTATTTCTGGATTTTGCCCTCCTTCTTAGCCTATTTCTTCAAAGTTCATCTTTATCCCTTGTTCTTTGTTTCGAATCCCTTATAATCTTGTGGTTGTGGGATTCACCCCTGAGGAAGAAGCACGTATTCGTAGGATAGTTTCCCCTTATTTAGCCTTTTGGTTTTTTGGCGTACCCCTCTCAGAGGAAGAAAAAACTAAACGTTTCTTACGCCCTCCCTCTGGTGGTTCCAAACCCTCAATAAACCCTTTGGCCAGAAAACCCTCCTCTTCTAAAGTTGTAGCAAGCTCTGATGTAGGGTCCAATAGGGAGCCCAGGGGTCCCTCTGTGACCCCTTTCGTCCTTCCTTTAGAGTCACGTCCTATAGAGCCTTGTCCTGAGACTCGGTTTGAACCATGTCCGAGGTGTATGGATAGGTTCATGTACCTGGCTAGCTCGGGCTTTGACAAGCAAGCCGACGAATAATTAGATGCGTGTCGGCATAACCCAGTAGTCGTCATCCCACCAATGCCCCGGCCCAGAACTGAGGTGCCGCCTGAGCGTATTGATGCCCTGGTGTCGGCTGATACTTCAAGTCTTGCCGTCGATTTTTCAAGTATCTTTACTGATCATTATTTCTTTTCTTTATTTTGTCATAGGTAATCATGGATGTCACTTCCGTGGAAATAGTCGAAGAGTCTCGGTCAACCGATTCCCACACCGACAGCCCCTCTCCAACCCTGACACGAGCCGATCTGTTCTTGTGCTGAACAAGGCGAATCTAACTTTTTCTTTTTCTGCATTGATGTGGTCACCCGCTTGGGTGTCCGCTTCCCCCTTTCCGAGTTCGAGATGATGCTCCTAAAGCATCTGTCTTTAGCTCCTTCCCAACTTCACCCGAATGGTTGGGCCTCTGTAAAATCCTTCGAGGATTTGTGTATAAATTTGGGAACCTCGTGCGCGGTTCCCATTTTTATGTATTATTTTTCCGCTCATACTGGCCGCACTGGCCGAGAGCCTTCTAACTGGAAAGGATGGACTTCCTTGAGGAGTCGTCCTAAGCGCAAGCTTTTCCCCCTTTTTAGTGAATCTTTTAAGAGGTTCAAAAATAATTATTTTCGAGTTTGTGCCAAACCCGGCCAACAACCTTTTTCCTCCAAGGGCCGGAGTCTGCCGGGTTAAAGTGGAAGTTCCCGCTTTACTGGACCCATGCCCATCATGAATTCCAACCCACCTTCTACCATCGTGACGAGACTGGGTTGTCGGATGCGGATGCTTACACAGTCATCCAGATCGATGCATTCCGAGATAGCCAGGGTTTCTGTGACATTCCACCTGCTCCTCATAACTGTTAGTCTGAATCCTGAAGTATTTTGTATCGTCTTTTTTATTTCTTGTCTTAACTATTTGCTTTGTTTTGCAGCTATCGAAATGGAAGATCAAATCGGTGACCTAAGATCTCGGTCCCGCAAGACTTCCGGTGCCTCAAAGCCGGCACCCGGCGCCAACGAGATTCCTCCCTTCTTCTCAAAACTTAAACAGAGGAAGGTGACGAAGTCGGCATCGGGAACGACCGTTGTACCGGTGGCCCCGACTGCTCCGGCCCCGGCTGCTCCCATTCCAGCTCCTCCTGCCGACGCCGCTGGTGGCCCTTCTTCTCTTGCTGCCCCTGCCACTAATCCTCCAGCCACGGAGCACCCGACGACCATGCTCCAGAAGCCCTGAAGTTGGAGTTCGGCCATTTATGGGAAAGGGGGACTGAAGAGCTCTTTCCTTTTGTCCGAAATCCCAAGCGCTTTGCTGACTCGAACCCGCTTTCTAACGAAGATATCCAGCAGCTCCAACAAATGCAGCTGCATGCTTACCAGACTGCTTCTCTTGTTGACAGTCTAGTCGCTTTGAAGACTAGATACAACAGGAGTCAAAAGGAGTTCGCTGCCGCCCACACCAAGACCCAAAAAGCTGAGGAAGAGTTAACTGCCGCCCGAACTGAGACTCAGAAAGCCGTGGAAGAGTTGTGGCTTGCCCGAGCAGAGTTCGAGCGCAATCTTCAGGCGACCCGCTTCGAGACTCAGCAGGCTCTTGCCAAGGCCGCCCTCATGACTGAGAACCTGAACGAGGTAAAAACCATGTTTGAGGGGGCCCAGACAGAGGCCAAGAGAGCTGAGTCTAAATTTTTGGACGCGGAGAAGGAGGCGGTCGAGCTGTGGGAGGCGATGCTGTCGGTGGCCGAGGACTCTTTCAACAATGCCCTGGCACAGGTCCGATGCCTCAATGCCGGGATCACTCTGAATAGTGAAGGATTGCACTTTCAATTATTTGTTCGTGATGGTGTCGTCGTTCCCTACTTCGAACAAGATGATTCCGTTGTCGAGGTTGAGGACATGCCCGAGGTCGGAGCTGAAGAGACCTCGGCTCCCGCAGACGGTGTTTGAAGGGCCGGGATGTCGGTTTATCATGTATTCCTCCATCTTTTCATAGTCTTTGAACAATTTTCTATTTTGAACAATTTTTATTTTTGCACAATTGAAGTACAATTGTTTCCTATAATGGCGTTCTTTTTTTAGAACTGTTTTTGTATGCGCATTTAAATATTCATTTGGCTCCAACGGCCAAGTATAATATCGTCCGAATTACACGATGGTTTTCGGTTCTCGTTTTTCATCCCAAGTTATCGTTGGTGCATCACGGTCGCTGTGGACCGTGCCAACCTGATCAGGGTTTGGAAACACCTCGGATCCGCATGGGGCGGTGCGTATAAAAATATTGTTTAAAAGAACTTCGTCAATATATGAGTTATAAATATCAAGATATCGTTTCAAAGGAAACTGTCAATTCATGACTTGTTTATTCATAAATATCAACTTTATTTGCATCTACGATCCCGATGAAAGAGATTACATGAAGTGGGGGTGCCAAAACAGTTGGCCACCACTCCTCTCAATTAACGGGAAACACATAGATAATACAACAAACATCTCATGCTTATTCATAACTAACTATTATATGTCTTCAGTTTGTCGGCATTCCACGTACGCTTGATTGCTTTTTTATCCAGTGTCTCTAGTATGTATGCCCCTTGGCCGAGATTTTGAGCAACTCGGTATCGTCCTTCCCAGTTGGCTGCCAGCTTCCCATCCTGAGCATTCTTGTTGCCAATGTTGGCCCTCCGTAAAACCAAGTCACCTTCCTCAAAGGTTCTCGGTCTGACCTTCTTGTTGAATCTTCTGGCCACAAGTTGTTTTGCAGCTATATCCCGGAAGTGTGCTTTAGCTCGGGTTTAGTCTATCAACTCAAGTTCGCTGACCAACGCCTCATTGTTTACGTCCTCTCCTTCTTTGAGTATAATCTTTCTCCTCCAAGAGGGTTGTCGGATCTCTACCGGTATCATGGCCTCACATCCGTAGGTCATTCTGAAAGGGGTTTCCTGAGTGGATGACTGAGCCGTGGTCCTATGTGCCTACAAGACATAGTACAACTGCTCTACCCAGTTACTCTCGGCGTTGTACATTCGCTTTCTGAGGCCCTCCAGGATGACCTTATTGGCAGCCTCGGCCTAGCCGTTAGATTGCGGATGCTTCACGGAAGCAAAATGATGCTTAATATGAAAGCCAGTCATCATCTCTCTGAATTTCTTATCAGTGAACTGAATTCCGTTATCTGTGACGATCTCGACCGGGATCCTGAATCTGGAAATGATGTTTCTTTCGAAGAACTTCTGGACCCGAGCCGAGGTGATGGTGGCTAGTGGTTCTGCTTCTATCCATTTAGTGAAGTAATCAACAACTACGATGAGCCACTTCAGCTGCCCTTCTGTCGCCTTAAAAGGTCCCAAAAAGTGCATCCCCCATTTGTAAAATGGCCAGGGGGATGTGATAACTGTCGGATGGAGAGGACCATATTATCCTGGCATGCCTTTGGTAGCTCGCACACTTCTTCACATGATCCTGGCGTCCGTCTTCATAGTCGGCCAAAAGTAACCCGCCCAAATAGCCTTTACTGCCAAAGCCTTAGCTCCCATGTGTTGGACATTGATGCCCTCATGTATCTCGGCCAATATGTATTCCGCCTGGTTGGGCCCGACACATAGCAACATAGGGGTGTGTGGGCCTTTGCGATACAGCTCACCTTCCTGGGTGGTATACAGGGCGGCATCTCGAATCAATTTCCTAGCCTCTACATCGTTATCCGGGATTACTCCTTGCTCCAAGTATTTGATTATAGGCTACCTCCAGTCAGCCATCGTCGATATCATCATGATGCAAGTGGGATAAGCCAGCTCCTGTTGGACAACTATTCTATGATTGCCTATGCCCTTAATACTTGCTAGCTTAGACAATATATCGGCCCTTATGTTTTCTTCACCGGGAATGTGGGAGATGATGACTTCATCGAACTCAGCAATTATCTTCCTGACCCGAGCCAAGTATTTGATCAGCAAGGGTCCTTTGGCCTGGTATCTTCCCTCAATCTAGGCCGCGACTAGCTGAGAATCTGTAAAAACTTTCACCTTCTGGGCTCCTTGTTCTCTGGCTGAAACCAGTCCGGCTATTAAGGCCTCGTACTCGGACTGATTGTTTGACGTTGGGAAGTTGAGTCGCAGAGATTGCTCAACTGATACTCCCTGGGGGTTCTCTATTATGATCCCAGCTCTGCTTCCCTTTGCATTGGACGACCCGTCCACGTAGAGCATCCAGGCTTCCTCGTTGGCCGATGTCGACGGGGTGAGCTCAACCAAGAAGTCAGCCAAGGCCTGAAATTTGATCGCATGCCGGGTTTCAGTGAAGTTTGACTTAAGTGACGGCTCAGCTTGATTTGGTCCATAAATAGCCTCAAAGTTCCATGAATTTGGCTTCAGAAAGGAAGTTTGACTAAAGTAACGGCTCAACTTGATGCAGCTGCAAAAGGAACTTATATAGTGAATAAGGACTTGGAGACAATAAGTCGACTTGTGGCTAGGCTAAATAACGAGTTGGAGTACATAAAAACAACAGTGAGATTTTGGCTTAAGAGAAAGGAAGATAAGTTTCAAGCCGATGGTGAAGTGATGTGCTTGTTAAAGAAGAACCAACGTAGTTTTGGTGATCAATTGGATGAGTTGGAAGAACATTTGTATTTATGTTTCATGACTATTAATAGGACTAGAGACCTTGTGTTGAACCAAATCACTAACTCAACTTGATCTATTATTATTTACTCAGTTTAGTTTTCAATTATTGATGATGTAAAAGTATTTTATTTGTATTATTCAGTTCGTTAAGATTAGATTATTTCTAAAATACAACTTACAAGGAAGTTATGTTGGTGTGTGTATTTTTCATGTCAAAGATCTAATGTACATGTTGAATAAAAATTAATCTTTTAAACAATTAATCTAATTTGAGTTGGATAAGATATCTATAGGTAGTAAAGATTTATGTACCTAATATTGTCACATGCATTTTAAGGACTACAAATCAAAATTATTGGTTTGATTAAAATAGTTTTGTGCCATCTCACACACCCAATTATTGTATTTTTGTTTTTCGTTAGAACCATGTGTAGAAGTTCTAATATGCAAAATTTCCATCTTTAGTTTAATAAAATTTTGCCTACACATTACTTAGGTAAGACACTTAATTTACACAAGTTTTGATCATTTGAAAAAACAGAAAAAGAAAATAGTAAATTACATTGACCTTTCCTAAGTTTAGAACTTATAACACTAAGTACTCCTCCTTATTTTCAACCTGCACTTATACCCTCTAATTTTTTGTCATTTGTTATATTGTGACCCCTTATTGCTTAGACACCGTAAAAAACATTAACAAAAGTTAAGCATGTGAATTGCACATGCTTTTTAATGATTATTTTTCCCAAAATATCCTTATCTTCTTCCTTGCTAAGATTAACAACACAAACTGTTTTTTTTGCAGAAAGAAAGGAACCAAAAACTCTTGTACATGTGTTTTATACATTATTTGAACTTTCAAATGAAAACCACCATCAAATATGCAAAATGGGAAAGTTTGAGTGTGAGGAGAAATAAAGGCATGAAATAAATCTCAATTGCTAATGGAAAATTCCATTAAAAACTTCATTAACCATGATTAAAATTCCACACCAATTACTATTACAAAGCAAAAACTTCAACTTTCTCTTGTAGATGATGAAGAATTTAAATTAAGAAACAAGGAAAATAAGGAATCAACATAGTCACTAAAAGCATCTCTAATGGGATTTCTTGAAGGATTTCTTAAGTGAAGATATTGTTTCTTACCGTTTCTTCTCCATTGGAGCAAATTAGAGCAAATCTATGTGGCAATAAAAGTTTCTTAAAAGTAAAATGTGTATCTCATGCAAGAAACTATTTCTTAATAATAAAATAATATGTATCTGATACATAATAATACCATAACTAAGTGAAAATAAAAAATATAAAAGTGTGAATTTCTTAAAATTTTCTAGAATTTCTTACCATTGAAGCAAAATTGTGTATGAATTTCTTACAATGATATGACATTTTGAGAACCACAAAAAATAATGTGAGAACAAAAAAAAAGCAACTTAAGAAACTCAATTAAGAAATTTCCATTGGAGATGCTATAACATGCACAACAAGTGTTACAATCTACAACACAAACTTCAATTTTTTTCTCTAGAAATCAGAACCTCAACTTCTTCCAAAAACCACACAACTCAAGCTCCAATCTGGGCATTGAATCATGTTGATGCACGGAGCGAGTTGTGGAGACATCGAGGTCGACGCACTTTTGGGAGTCCTCGATGGGCGTACGTGGAGGTTGTTGGATAGTGGCGGTGGCGCGATGGAGACTTCGAGGGGGGCATGTGGCAAAGAGGTAAGCAGCGAGGGATGGGGGCAGAAGACGATGCTGGTGGGAAAGAAAAGAAAAGAGAATGGTAACAACCGCCAAAGGAAATGTTGCGGTGGTGTTTTAATGGCGACATTTATGACTAAGGGTGGTGGCACCGATTGCGTGGCACACTGGTGGTTGTTTAGGGTGATGGCACTGGTGTTTGGTGGAGTGGTGGTTATGGAGGGTGGGTGTTGAGTATCAAGGGTTTGGAAACTAGAAGAGAGAAGTTTTTTTCCTACCTGCTCCCATTTTCATTATTAGCTCCCTTTTTCTTACACACCAACATTCCCTTTTAAGTAGGGTTATTTGGACTTTTCACTAAAAAATAAACACTGTTACGTGTTAACTTATAGGGAATGCGAGTGTAATAAGTCATAAACTCGGAGAGACGAGAATAATTTTCTTAAAACAAAATTCTCTAACGGCATTGACATTTCTTAACAATTCTTTTTATTTATGCATGTGTACTTAGATTGATCATAACTAGCATTGGGGGCGAATGATCATAAAATTTATATATACGATTAGTCTTTGTGGGTTGGGTTGCGATCTACATGCATTTTGAGATATTCATTTCTTAGAACATCTATAATGGGAGTTGCTTAACAAAAAAAAAAATATTGTTTTGGTATGCCACATGTAATTTTGAGTTGCTTAAAATTAGAGAAAGTGAGTTATGTAACAATTATTGCTCACAAGTTGCTTAACTTTGTTTTTATAAGGAAAAATATATTAATGCAAGCCAAAACAGGTATAAGCGGTACCTATAAGACTCCAAAGAAATTGCATGAGCATATAAATTAGGTTAAATTGTAATTTTGGCTCTCCTATAATTTCAAATCCACAATTTTTTGTATTAAACATAGTTGTATATCTTTTTATTAAATATAGAAGAGAGAAATAAAATATTTGTGAGTTAAATCATTGGTTAATAAAAATACCCACTGAAGAGAAAATTTATTGAGTTGTTTTAGATTTTGGTAACATAAATAGACTTATTTATATTAACATCATTAGAGATGCTCTTTCCTATTGACACTTGAGAATTATGAGCAACTAAAAAAATTATCATAATTAGATAGTATAATTTTATATTTTCTTTAATTTGTATGTATATTTGTAATTAAAAGGCTCACTAGAAAAGAAAAGAAAAAACAGTCAAAAGACCCATGTTGAGTTGGTTTCATGTTTTTTCCCTTAATACTAAAGCATTTGTTGTTATAAAAATCCTCACTCCATTTGTTAAGCACATTTTTACCTTTACGTGTTTGTGATTTGAATTAATAGTTCATTTTAATTCTCTCAATAAAGTCGACATAACCACTTGAAACCTAACTCAAAACTAAATCAAAAATAATCTTTTTATATGCAAAATTTCATGCTTAGTTCAACCCTTTGCAACAATCCCAACCATATATTCTTATTATATCCATTACTACAAAAAAGGCATTTAACATTGGTTTAAAAGTCAATTTACATCGATTTCGAATTAATGTTGTATCTAACGATGTTGAAAGTCAAGCACTCTAAACATCAATTTTAAAAAAACATATGAGAAAAACACATTTTCATCGGTTGTTCCTAAAATCGATTTAGGAAGTGTGTAAAAATTTTCAAATCTGCCAATTCCCATATCGGTTATGGTCTTAACCGACGTAGAAATACATTTTTTTAAGAAAAAAACATGGCTATAATTTGAGCACCCATGTCCAACATGCAAATATAATTGTCTCCAAATCAAATTCCAATCCTAAATTAGTATAAAGAGATTAGCATATGAAAGAAAAGGATATAATTTGACTAATAAATCCAAATAATGAAATACAGGGATCATCAAAGATTTGGTCTTGCCATCACATGGATCCTTTCATACTCATGTTCAAGCAATTCCCATGAGACTAGTATGTTTTTCAAAACTTGTTTACGATTACTAACTGGACTGATTAATCAGGGATGATGATCTTGCTCTGTTAGAAGACCAAAGCAAATGCAATTTTCTATGACTAATCTATCAAACTGATAAATTCTTCCTTAATGGTAGTGGGTTTTCAAATTGAACTAAAAAGAAGAAGAAATGACATTGCATGTTGTGGAAACCGTAATTTAATAATCCCAAACAATTTGACAGCATTCAAAGCACAGGTTCACAAATTGAGAACTTACCTCCTCCATCACTAACTTCACAGATTCACCAATTATGTTCGTTAATCTGTGATCATCTACCCCATAATCTCGAATTTCCCGGATAGGGGTGAAATTGACACATGTAGATTCATGAGATAATGTTCATACAACAAACAAGTAATGATTGAACCTTATTTTTTCATCCAATTCAATATGAAATGACTGATCAAGGGGTACAACAAATGTCCATTTTTTAAGGAATAAACAAATATGAAATGATGCCTACCTTCTCCAAGCTGTGCTTCTTGCTCCAAAGCCTCTAAGCGCAATTTGAGCTCCTTTATTCTCTGCAGTCAATTATGTGGTGTCTCTCTGCATCATATGAGATATTGATAAGTTTGACGCTTTTTTCTTTTTCCCTTATTATGCATGCATACAAAATTTAATTTAGCTAAAATACTAAGAGAGTAATGCTACATAGTCAGAATAGCTTGATTGAATTCAGCCAAACTATACAAAAGCAACAATTTGAGTTTTGAATCTGTAATATCTTACTCAGAGTCTTGCTCTTATGGATAGCGGCAAGAGCCAATGAAAACAAGGGAACCTAGCAATAGTGGATACCTGGATAATTACAATTTCTATATTCTAGTCACTATTTTAGTATATTGTAAGTTACTTTCCTTTAATGCTACTACATTAGTTAAGAACAGTCATTACCTCATTATTTTTAGCAGAAGAAATTTATAAGAGACCAAGGATAAGATATCCTATTACAGAAAGAGAAAAACAAGCACAAACTTAATGCCAAGCTTAATTTATCCTGAATTTTCTGTGATTTGTCCTGAAATGTTTGTGAAATTGGCCAAACTTTTCTAATTATTTTTGTGGGATTCAGGCAATAAACAATGGGATGAAAAGCTCATTGTTGGACAAAGTGAGACAACTTTCAAAGCAATTCTTTCAACTTGCAAAGGAAGAAAAGCAAAACTATGCTAGGGAAAGGGAACCAAACAATATTGAAGGATATGGCAATGATATAATATATTCAGAAAATCAGAGGCTTGACTGGACTTGAAAGTGCTTCCAGATCAGAGGAAGTTCAAATTTTGGCCTCAAAACCCCAATGATTTCAGGTATGCATTCTTGTCCCCTCCAACTCTCAATGAATGTTCTTTTTTACATGAAGTAACTAGCTAGTACTCTAGTAGCTCCAACCCATTTGATCTCTTTATTAATTTTCTTCTTTTACAAGTGCGTATTTAGAACTTTATACAAATTAGGCGCGTGCATAGCATTATTATTTTTGGCAAAGGAATGAGCGATTTCCTCCATTTCTCTTGGGCTAGTGACACAAGTATTTAATCTCAATGGATATATTTCTCAATGCAGGAATATTGTCCTACAGTATACCGAAAGCATATAAGGCTACTAAGTGAAGTAATTATTAAGGCCATGGCAAAGTCACTGAACTTGGAATAGGATTGCTTCCTAAATAAATGTGGAATGAATATGGAGAAATAGCTGTTATGTTTCTGAGATTCAACTACTACCCTCCATGTCCAATGCCTAATCATGCTCTCGTCATTAATGTTGGTGATCAAACAGAGGTAATAATTGAAGTCTTATCTTTTCCTTCAAGTGTTTAGTGAAAAGTTTATTCAGATAGGGTCTTATACTTCATGTTCATTCAAATAGCAAACTTGTCAATAGGGTTGACTGATACAACAACAAAGCTTGTCCATGATAACTGATAGGACTGACTAAGAACTTGTTAACAGATACTGAGCAATGGAATTTTTCAGAGTCCAATACACAGGGCAGTGATAAATTCAGAAAAGGAAAGGCTCACAGTGGCAATATTCTGCTTCATAGATTCAGAAAAAGAGATTAGACTGGAGGAGAAGCTAGTGAACGAGAGACAAGGCCAACATTATACAGAACGGTGAAAAATTATTCTGAGATCTATTTCCAGTATTACCAGCAAGGAAAAAGACCCATTGAAGCTTCAAAGATTTGAATGAAGCTGAATAGTTCTCGGATTAGTTAAATAAGACACAGTTTTTTTCTTATCAGCAGTTAAGGAAGAGAGACCGGAAATGTACTAAATTCAGTGTAACGAAATTGCAAGTTATGCCCGCTAGACTAGTATAAATTGAATTCATGTTGATTTGTTAGAGTACTTAATGGTTGAGATGAATGTTTATTTTAGGATCCATGATATTGGTGTGAAGTATCACCAACTTCGATGATTATGTTGATGCGGAATATAATTACTAAGCTAATATATTGAAAAATATCTAAGTAAACTACAGTTAAAGAAAAGTTTGGCCAATTTCACACAACCTCAGATGAAAATAAGATTAAGTTATGAAGATATGATATTGTCTCTCTTAAACCTAAAGCTATTCCTGAAATTTTTGTGATCTGTCCTGAAGTGTTTGTTTTTCTCAATGCCAAAAATGTTACTTTAGGATGACACACAACTTCACATGGACAAATTCTAACATTTTGAAATTTTTCTTGTTCAAAAACAAAAACTAGCGCAAAATACCCAAGTTAATATATATTTTCAAAGCTCATCCGATGAATTCATGCATGATTCAACTGAATTTAAAATGGGAAAGATTGGAAAGATCATCTATTTTCACCAAAATATGTGCTAAGCCAAGTAATTCAACAAAGGGATATTCTTTGAAGTTGATAAGGACTTTACCTTTCATTTGGGACATGAAAGCCATGTTACTCTTGCCCCCAAAATCTCTGCTTAGTAGTGGACCTAGTAATAAATCCAGCATCTGGAGTCCGTATTCTCCATGACAAATTACCCACAAGTTTGTTGGATTCTGTGTGAAATTCATGTAATTGGCAGACAAAGGTATCAAAGGTAGGATTTTAAGCCACTGGTGATGAACCACTTGCCACTGAAATCAGGAATGTCGAAGCTATTAACAAGGACATCAGGATTTGGAGCAGGAAATTCTCCCACATCAGATTTCTTAGGTACACATTTCTTTCGTGACACTACACATTCATTGAATTCATCAACCACACTGTTTTCAAACAGGTCCCCACATTTAATCTGGAAAAATAAGAAGAAAAAAAAAGATTCATGAGCAGGATTTGGAGACCGTGTTGGCTTTCTGGCAGTGGACAACACTTTGAGCACTACCACACTAGGAGCATATTAAACCCTCTTGTCCTGTGAAACCTCAAATCACCTCTAACCGTAAGGCCTGCTTTCAGCGAAAAGACTTATACACCATTCCAAAATTCGAAATGCCAAAAATACCCTCGTTAATTTATAACAGGCTAAGCACTGTGTTCGTTGGTTTTTTTTCTTTGTTTGAGGCTTGAGGTTGGGCTTCATTTTGGCAGTGATTGAGCATATTGTGAGTCTTAGCAGCTTGGGGGGTCGTCTAGGTTGGTGATGGAAGCTTTTGTGGTTGTTGGGGTGGTCGGTCGGAGTCGTAGACGATGGTGGCTGGTGGTTCTGTGCAGGTAAATTTTTTTTCATTTTCGGATTACATAGTCCGTAAGTTTAACTTAATCCGTAAGAAGAATACGGATTTGTTAATCTGTATGACTTACACGGATTAACAAATCCGTATAGTTTATATGGATTGGATAATTTGTATAGCTTAGGTCAATGCAGAAAACTAGGAAAAAATTAGGAAAAATGATTTAAATTATTAAAAATTGATTTTTACTATTAATAAAATAAGTAGGTGAAAAAAGATATTAGTTTTAATTGATATGGTTTTATTTTGTAATATTATTGGTGATAAAAAATGTATAGGATTTGTTTGATAATATAATTTTAATGTTTGTATTTACTTTAATGTGTTTTTGTCAGGAATTTAAAATTATTGTCATTTGTTAAGATGAACAACGATGACTGGATGTATGACAGCATTATGTCTGAAGTTGATATGAATGAAGATATCAAGTATGAACGTAGTGCGTTTGAAAATGGTGATTGTTCTGCAACCTTCAATACTTGTGAGGTATTTATAATAGTTGTAAATTGGTTTAAGTTTTTAAATACACTGTGTATGGATATTAATTTTTTTTATCAATTTTTGTAGGTGTTTCCTTCTCGTGAGGATGTATTAATATGGGCTAGAAATGTTGCTTATGAGAATGGTTTTGTAGCTGTGATAATGAGGTCGGACATGTCAACTGGCAAGAAGGGAAGAACATCATTTGTTTTAATTGGTTGTGAAAGGAGTGGAAAGTATAGAGCATTTAACAAAAATATGGTACCTACAGTGACTAGCACTAGAAAATGTGGTTATCCGTTTAAGTTGCGTGGCAAACCAGTACCGGGAGGTCAAGGGTGGATGATTAAATTATTATGTGACACACATAATCATGCCTTGGCAAAGTCATTATGTGGACACCTATATGCTGGTCGACTAACAGAGGAAGAGAAGATTATTGTTCATGATATGACAAGGTCAATGGTTAAACCGAAAAATATTCTTATGACATTGAAAGAACACAATCCCAATAATTGTACATCTTTGAAGCAAGTAATGAATGCAAGATATACATATCGTACACGTATCAGAGAAGGTAATATTGAATTGCAACAATTAATGAAGCTTCTTGAACGCGACATGTATATTCATTGGCATAGAGTGAAGGATGAAAATGTCATTAATGACCTATTTTGGACACATCCAGATGCTGTGAAGTTATGCAATGCATACCATGTTTTCTTCGTGATAGACAGTACATACAAAACAAACAGGTACGGACTTCTGTTACTTGACATTGTTGGTGTCATTCCTACTGGAATGACATTCTCAGCTGCATTTGCTTTTTTAGAATCCGAACGCATAAACAATGTTGTTTGGGCCCTATAACGATTTAGAGGCCTTTTTATTAAAAGTCAATTTTTCCCAAAGGTAATTATCACTGATAGAGATGCAGCTTTGATAAGTGCAGTAAAACCTATGTTCCCTATGTCTACTAATTTATTGTGTCGGTTCCATATTGACAAGAATGTCAAGGCAAAATGTAAAACTTTTATCCGACAGAGTAATGCATGGAACTATGTAATGGAAGCTTGGGGGAGTGTTGTTGATTGTGCTTCTGAGGATAAATATTCTGACTGTATTACTAAGGTTGAGATAGCGTGTTCGCCATGACCAGCTTTTGTTGATTACATGAGAAACACATGGTTGGATCCACACAAAGAAAAATTTGTAACAACATGGACAAAACAGGTCATGCATTTGGGTAACACAACAACTAACAAGTTAACTATTCTTGAACTTTTGTTAACTAGTTACTGACAAAACCATGATTTTGGGGATAATTTTTTACTTCTTAAATTTGACTGTAGGGTAGAGTCTGCCCATTGGACCTTGAAGAGACTAATGCAGAATAGCCTTGGCGATTTTTGTAGTGTATGGGATGCAATACACAACATGTTGACCTTGCAACATACTGACATCAGGGGATCTTTCGAGAGAAGCACACATGTGGTGGGTAATGTCTTTAAAGTTACGTTGTACAATAGACTCATTGGCATGGTGTCCAGGTATGCATTAAACCAAATAGCTGCAGAGTATGAGCGAGTCCATTATGCGAGGAAAAATAAAACTCGCTGTGGATGTGTTATGAGAACTACGCATGGGCTGCCTTGTGCATGTGAGCTAGCTAAGTATGTTGTTGGGAGCATACCTATTGATGCTGTTGATATTTTTTGGTGGAGGTTACCTTTTGAAGATCAAGGGTTAGATGAGAATGAGGTCCACATAACTGAAGAGATGGAAGTCATATTTAGGCGGTTTGAAAAACTTGACTTTTGTGGGAAGGTTACTTTAAAGACAAAACTCAGACAAATTGCATTTCCTGACCAAAAATCAATGTGTCCTCCACCTGAAAAGGTTAAAACAAAAGGTGCCCAAAAGAAACAAGTTTCTCAACACACTAGATCAACCAAGCAGGATCCATCTTACTGGGAGTATGTCGATGAATTACATTCTGTGCAAAATAGTTGTTCCACACCAAAACCGTTTGCTACATCTTCGGAGTATGACACACATACAAAGAGGAAGCTGCCTATGTTGGATCAATTTCATACATCTATGCACAATTTTATAGTAGACATAACTGATGTTAAAGCTGATGGTAATTGTGGATTTCGTGTAATTGTTGCCTTGCTAGGATATAGTGAAGAATCTTGGTCTTTAGTACGCAATCATTTGCTCAAAGAACTTTCACAATGGTCTACGAATATATAGCGTTGTTTGGTGGATTTGATAGATTTGAGCAATTGAAACGGTTCCTACTTGTTGATGGGTTATCAAAGGTATTTGATTTCCTATGTCATTACTTTTAATGCATATTTATTTTACTTTTATTTACAAGTGTTCTTTGTTAACGACATGTAACCATTGATAAGTGGATGGATATTACCGATTTAGGATACTTCATTGCATCAACGTATAACATCGTTCTCGTTTCTCTGTCTCTCCAACAAAGTATGACATTTTTTCTGTTGAGAAGCCAACTGCCTACAGATGCCGGTGTTCATCATATTTTATGTATTGGTCATGTATTCGGTAACCATTTTGTTCAGGTATTTGACTGTGAATCAAGTTTTTTTGCCTCATTTTTCCACCAACTTTAACCAACACAAGTGTTGCTAATTGTTTTAGGTGGCATTGACACGTGGATGTACTATTCTGCCACCTGCGTTGTTATGGTCACCAAATTGTTACAATGTTGCAAAGCAATGGATACTCCCTTACCAACATAGAATGCAGGCCTATAGTCAGCTCAAGCGTTTGCATATTGAACATGTTGACTTAGGAGATTAGTGAATTCTCTGTTATTTCACATATGTTGTTCGATAACCCGTTTAACGATCAATAACATGTTTACCTTCTATTTAAATTTTGTTCGGTGACAAGCGTATTGTTGAAAGTTAATATATTACATAAAAGGCTCTAACATAATACTAATGTGTACGATAATTGGATTAACAAAACAATAACTACAATCAAATTCAATGTGTCCTGCTACATCATCACTACTCATGCCTCTGCCTCGTCTATCTTTGCCACGAATATACACATCCTTCTTCGGTGATAGAGCGAGCTATACGCAGTAGGCGCTCTGCAGCGGCATAGGCATCAATCCCACGAGTAACCATACACAAGTCTATCATCTCTTACAAGCCTTCTGCTAGCCTTTGGCACATAGCCTGAAACAATGTCAAAAACATTAACTTATCAACAACAATGGTTAATAACATATCAATAAATACAATTGAAAACAAATTGTTATAGAGAAGTGGCAAACCAAAGCATGTCTGGGCTCCTCAGATGAAGCTGGAGCTGGTGCTAGGTCATGAGTATGACGATGCAGAGGATCTGCTTCAATGTGACGATCAGTCGGAGGGTGCCTAATAAGATCACCGATCTGAGGGGGACTCATATATGGATGAGACACACAGAAAAACCAGTCCATATACCCAACCACCGTCTGGCTGGGATGAGTCACCTGTTCTGCAGTGGATGCTAGGTGGTCCCCAAACTGTATCCATGCCTCATCAACCTCCTTTGTGCTTGGTGACTGCCTGGAGTGGATCTCTGGAATTGGTTGAACATATCCGAACTACCTGAGCACCCTCTCCGGTAAAACTCCGACAACAATCGGTCCGCACCGAATATGCCTAGAGAATAGGGAAATGATGTTGAACTCTCTATGCGCACGATGATCGGCATAAGGAGTCCAACAAACATCGTTCGTAATCAACCTGTCTAGTCGCCTACGATAGGTGATGCACGGTAATGCCTGGGCCGCCTTTCACTGACACGCATGTGGTCGTGTCTTCAGGTAACTCTGGTCAGCAGTGACATTTCCAACAGATGGAAAATGTTCATAGATCCACGTCTACACCAGAATGACCAACATCAATTTCATATTTTGAATGAATGTTAACAAATTTATTCCTATTATCCAGAATGAGAAGACTCGAAAGCATTACCTACAACAAGGTTATATAACCGACAAGATGTTTACCGTGGTGCTGACATGTATAGTTAAGATTAGCATACATGTGAACCAATGCTGCCACACCCCAAGCATATCGTCCTGAGTCTTCCAAATCGCGAAATGCCTCCAAGAACACCACACTGATGTGTGTGGCACTCTTGTTGGCAAAGAGTGTGCACCCGACCAAATGAAGCAAGTACGCTCTGGCTGCTACAATCCACCTCATTTGTTGACATTTCTGTGCATATATGTCTCTCAGCCAAGACAAGCGCATATATGCCCCATGGCAATGCTCCATCTCCGCTCCAGCTTCTTTAGGGGATACCTCAAGCAACTCAACAATCAAACGAACTGTCTGTCCAACATCAACAGTCTCGTACGATAACAATTCTCCTTCGATGGGGATATGCAACAGCGACGCGACATCATCCTGAGTGATTGTCAGCTCCCCTACAGGCAGATGAAAGCTACCTGTCTCGGTGTGCCACCTTTCTACAAAAGCCGAGAGCAACCCTCTGTCACCTGTCTCGACTGAGCATGAAATTAACGGGGCTAAGCCGCTAGCAACAACCAATCCGTCTATCTCGAGTGCAGGGCGCCCAAATTTATGAACTTTTCTTTCGTGCGACGCCAATTTCAACTCAGGACGTTCCTGTAAATAGATTAAATGAATGTCAGTCATATACTTCGAAATTCAATCCACTTTGAAAAACAAAACAAGTACCTGTCCTTCCCACACTCGAAGAGCCACGTGGTCAGCGTACTCTGTCAATACTAAACATTCCTGCGGCCCACCTGGATAAGATTGTATTTCCTCGCCTCCACCCTTCATGGCAGGGATATCAGCCTCCATATGTCGGTCCTAAACACCACCATCCTCATTAAAACCACCCCCCAAATTTACGTCCCCAACCGGAGGGTCAACAACACCTGCCTGTGGCCTTTGTCTTATGGCAGATACCGTAGGCCTACGACGTTGAGGGGCTGGCTCTTCATTCCCACTATTGTCTCTACCAGATCCTCTGCCTACATCTCGACCTATTGTCTGATGTCCTCCTCATGTTTTAGCCATAATCTGGTATACCAAGTGGTTAATCTTGTCAATTTACAAAACAACCAACAATCAAAATTAAACCACACAACCAATCTGGAATTCAGATCTCATTCAAAAAGAAAGATATCAAATGAGTTAAAAAATAACAATATTATCACCCAAAAGCTGTTCAAACATAATAAACAAAACAATGATAAAGCCAAACATGATTACCACTACCAAAGGCAACCATGATGACCACTAACCAAAATATCATTAATCATGCAGCATATACTCTCCCATCTAAGTCCCTTAATTGATGGAATCATGATGAAAAATACCAAAGGAAAGCATAAGTGGTATAATAACATAAGAGTAATAAGCCATAACTAACTAATTAAGTGATGGAATCATGATGACCACTACCAAAGGCAACCATAACTAGTATAATAGCATAAGAGCAGTAAGCCACAACTAATAAATCCATAGAAGCATCATGACAACTACCAAAACCAAACATTACAAGCAACCAAATAAAAAATAACAATATTATCACACAAAAGCTGTTCAAAGGCAACCATGATGACCACTAACCAAAATATCATTAATCATGCAGCATATACTCTCCCATCTAACTCCCTTCCCGTGATAGAATCATGATGACCACTACCAAAGGCAAGCAAAGTGGTCTAGTAGCATAACACCAATAAGCCACAACTAATAAATCCATGGAAGCATCATGACCACTACCAAAACCAACATTACAAGCAAACCAAATACTATCAACTAAACTAGTTCAAACATAATCAATAAAAAATCACAAAGCACCACAATTGGATCTATGATGTAATGTATAACCAAATTCATTAACTAAATATAATGCTTCTTCCATCCAATAATCAATATTATCCATTAAAAAACATCTAATTTAATTTGCTAAGGGTTCAAATATGTACAATAACCCATAAAACACTATTTATTTAATCATTAATTTTTTAAAAAAATCATTTTAAAAACTCATACGGATTAAGTAATTCGTAGCTTACTTACGGATTACCAATCCCACTAACTACTACGGATTAATCAATCCGTTTTGAGTATACGGATTAATCCGTAGCATCCACAGAACAACCCAAAACGAAGACGAACCTCACACCGGCTGCCGCAATCTACCACCTACCACCGTCACCAACCAATGTCGCCTGAAACGCGCCTAATTTCACCCAAATCTATCACCTGCGCCGCCAAAGGGAAGGAAATCGCAGCAAGGAAGATGGAAGAAGGTGTATGCGTGAAAGCGGCGAATGAATAGTTCAAATTTAAGTATATAAACAAAGGCATTTATGGAATTTTACTATTCATATCTGGGTGTATAAGTCTTTTTGCTGGTGTATAAAGTTCAACTCTACATTGGGAGTGCTTGTGCCTTCCCCATGGGATAACAACGTTGAGTGTGCACCCCACACATTGCCATATGTACATATAATATTATTATAATAATATATTAATATATGTCTTCAACTCCAAATGTAACCTGTGTTACTGTGAACTATATCAACAACATCAACAGGAAACCATTTAGAATGCAGAGGTAATCATAGTCCAAAATGTTATACTAAATATTATAATAAAAGGAAAATATAATTGTCCTAGGATTAGCCTTGGCAAAACAGGCCTGGCCCGGCGGGCCGGCCCGTTTAACCCACAAAAAAATGTGGGTTGGGTTGACACTTCCAGCCCACATTAGGAAAATGGGTCGGGCCAACCTGACCCACTAAAATGTGGGCCAAAATGTGGGCCGAGCAAGGCAGCCCACCGGGCCACGGCCCACCAAAAAAATAAAAAATATATATTATTTTTGCATTTTAAATTTAATATATGGAATTATGGATATTGCTTTGTAAACTTTAATTTCATTTATTAATCTAGTGTTAGACTCTAATAACATATAATTTTTCATGGATTTTAGATTGGTTTTTACATATATATTTCACATTCTAATTTTGTTTAATTGTTCTTAGAAGTTCAATGAATGTTGCAGGACTTGTTTGATTATGTTGTTTTTGGTTTCTTAAGTTCTCATCATCTCATGTGAGGTAAGGTATTAAAATAATTGCAGACATGAATTTAACATTAATTTTTAGTATAACTTAAATATTTTTTTAAAATATTATTAAACAATATTTTTTTAAAAAAATATTTCACATTCTAATTTTGTTTAATTGTTCTTGGAAGTTCAATGAATGTTGCAAAACTTGTTTGATTATGTTGTTTTTGATTTCTTAAGTTCTCATCATCTCATGTGAGGTAAGGTATTAAAATGATTGCAGACATGAATTTAATATTAATTTTTAGTATAACTTAAATAATTTTTATTTTTTAAAAAATATTTTTTATTTTTTATTAAATATTTTTAAAAAATATTTTTAAGGTGGGTTAGTGAGCTAGCTCGCTGGCCTGCTAACCCACCTTAAAGTGGGATAGGTTGACATTTTCAACCCACTTTACAAAAGTGGACCAACCCAACCCAGCCCGCATTTTTAGTGGGGTGGACCAATCCAATCCATTTTTGGTGGGTTGGTCCACTTTGCTAACCCTACCTAGGATATTGCATACCCACTAGTTTTCATTAGCCAAGTTATAAAATTTAGTTTATATATGGTAATTAAAGGGTCTCATGATATGGTTACAACTACTTTTAATAACTTTACTATCCATATATGAACCATAATATATATATATATATATATATATATATATATATATATATATAGAGGAAGATGTTAAATTATATCTTTTAATATTGACACACTACATCATTTTTTTTTTAAATCGATATTCATCACAAACTCAATTTATTTATAATTATACCATACTTTTTTTAACATCGATTTTATGTTAAAAACATATTTTCTATTAGTCATACAAAAGTTCATGTTTACTTCAACCCTTCACAAACATTCCCAACCGTATATTTCTACATTTAAGGCAGCAGATTATCCAAGGTTTCGCACAGCCTCAAATCCAATGACCCCAAATTTCAGAAATTGATTCATGAAAATAAAAAGGTTACACACTTACACTAGCCTATGGAACCTAATTACTTAAATCAATCCGTAGAGCAATAGTTTTTTTCCTATTGCTAGAATTCTTCCCTGAGAAATATGATGCTTGGAACGGATACTTGTTTTCATAATTTTCAATAAATGCTTCTCACATCGAAAATCAATAAATATTAAAATACAGTGGTAAATCAATCAAAAATAATTAGTTAACAAAGATATATATTTGTTTTGAAACAAAAAATGTCCTTGAGCTTACTAGACCAGCTTCAGAGAAAAATCTCAGCAAATCTGAAGAGCAAAAGAATTTGATTTACGAGTAGTTTAACACCTTTCATGCCATTTAACAATCGTAGCAAGAAGGCTGCCTGAATAACCACTCAATAATTACATATAGATTGTTCAATTTTCACAATCTTAAATAACAGAGACCCAAATATTTTTTTTAAAAATATAATAAAATTGCATCAACCTTTACCAAAGCGATTCACTGAGCAAACTTGGAAGCAAAAATTGATGAAAAGGTTGAAAATTAAGAGTTAGGTATAGATAGGGTGTTGCATTCATCTCTAAGGCACGGAATCGTAAAGCCAAAGAGACAAACTCCAGCCCCTTAAATCTAATCTTATGCATTAAGAGAAGTAACACAGAGCAGAGGGATGGAGAGATGTGGATTGGATTGGATTGGATTGCAATCTTAAAAACAGAAACATGTGACAGGCACAAAAAGGTAGGACGCAGTACAAAAGAGACTACAGCATGCGGCAAACCCTAAACACCAGCTCGAGGTTATATGAAGGCCAAAGCAACAAAGGTAGGGTTGGTAGGTGTTGGATGACGGTGGGCCTGCAACCTCCTTGTTATGGGCTTGTGTTTTATGGGTTTGTCACGGTCTATGTTATTTACACTTCTTTTTCTCAAAGTTTACAATATATTTTTAAAAAGACTATATTATCCTTACCCAGAGTTGTTTAGAAGTTTTAGGGCCTAAGGCAAACTTTTAAGAAATGATTAATGTAATAATGAAATTTTATATTAATCTTCTGGATTTTTAAGATGTAAAGTTATCAAGTCGGATGTGTATTTTCTATTTGACATTTTATATTACTACAATTCTATAAAGTATTAATTATAAAATGAGCATTTATTTGTTGCTTAGGCTACCCTGTTACAGTATGGACATTTATCTTTTCTCCCCCTCTTTATGTGATGAGATCTGAAGAATGTTGAACTCATTTTGATGGGGTTCTTCCTCTTGGGAGTCAAAAGGTATTAGATGGTTGAGATGAGATAAATTAATTGTTAGCAAAGATTATGGTGGGCTAGGTTTTTGCAACCTACATTGCTTTAATTTATCTATGTTAGGGAAGTAAGAGTGAAAATTTCTTTCTAACCTAGACACTATGATTTCCAAAATTTTCAAAGCTAAATATTTTTCAGAGGGTTTTTTCTTTTTACACAGCTTTTGCACATAACTCGTCCTATGTTTGGCGTAGTATCTGCGAGCTTCTCATGTGTTAATAAAGGAGGGTTATAGGTGGCAGATTGGGTCTGGGGAGAGTATTCAAGTGTGGAATGAACCATGGCTAAATAGTAAAGGCAAGATGTTAATTGATCTTTCTATACAACATGATCTTCGTGATTTATGCATCAGTGATCTACTATTCCATTCTGAAAACGCATGGAATATTCAAATTATTTCACAAATCTTTCATGAGGATTTGGTTGCTTTGATTTAATAGGCCCCATTGTTCAATGCAGTTAAGCAGCATAAGCGCATTTGGGCACCAAAGAGGAGTGGTAAGTACAGTATTTGCTCTGCTTACTGATTGTATATGGAGAAGCTTGTTGACTCATCTCAACTAGATGTCAAGGGTACTTGGAACTTACTGTGGAAATTAAAAATCCCCCAAAAGATCAAATTCTTCTTATGGAAACTGTGTAGGGACTGTTTTCCTACTAGAACTCGTCTTTGCAGCAAGGACGTGAAATGTCCTTCCACATGCCTAATCTGTGAGAATGTCTTTGAAAATGGTTGGAATTTATTTGTTGGGTGTGGATTCAGTCAGTCCTGCTAGTAAAAGTCGATGTTGTGGAATAAAGTGGAACCCTACATGACTGGTGTGAAAGTTTTATTGAATTATTTTCACTTGGTTCAACCAACTTGATGACAATAGTGGCGTTGCAGTAGGTATGTTGTTGTAGAGCTTATGGTCTAGGATAAATGACAAGCTTTGGTGCGGTGTTGATATGAGTGATGCTAATGTATGTGGTAGAGTTGAATGTACTTGGAAAGATTAGGTGGCTGCTCGGACTGTGTATGAATCCTTTAATGCAATTGAGCCTACTTTTGCCCAATCAGTGTGGTCTCATCCAACTTCGGGTTTTGTAAAGTGTAATGTTAATGCTGCCTTTAGGAGCCTTGATCACAAAATTGGATGGGGGGTCTGTGTTAGAAATGACGTTGATCGTTATTTTGCTACAAAAACTGATGTGTGCTAGGTATGTTATGATGTCATGCAGGGTGAAAAATCTTGGTCTAATGTTCACGCTAAGATAGATCTCAGGTATGGACTATGATGTTGTTGTATTTGAGATGGACTGTAATCTGATTGTTGACAAAATAGCTTCAACCAAAGAGGATTTATCAGAGGTGGGGTTGATCTTGAACGAGTGTCTGGGTATCTTATCCCAAAATCAGAACTTTAGTATCAAGTTCATTAGGAAATAAGTCAATATGGTGGCTCATGCTTTGGCAAAGGCATCCATATCTTATGCTTGTTCCATGATTTTTACAAACATTCCTACTTGTATTGCTAGTTTGCAAATGAAATTATTTGAGGTTGCTTTTGTAAAAAAGAAAAAGAGTATGAAATAAAATCAAAAGGAGACAATAGAAATATTTTAAAGTAATTAAGAGAAAATGATAAAATGATAGGATCTAAAAATGAAAAGAAATATATGTTGATATTGTCTATTGCAATGACTTGATATCAATTATCCACTTTAACAATTGACTTAAGTCTTCAAAAGAATGTGAAAATAAGAAGAAAAAAAGAGAAAATAATGAGATAAGACAATCGAAAGTAAAATTATTAAAATTTGTAATATATATATATATATATATATATATATATAAAGAGAGAGTAATTGTTTATTTTTTAATTAGTAATTAATTATTAATAACGTAAATGGCTTATTTTCAATTTTTAACAACGAAATAAATAAATTTCTACAATAAAATAATTTATTCTTACTAATTAATATAATTATTGCAAATATATCAGCTAATATTATGGTTTTACAATTTCTATACTATGTGAATTAAATGAAGCAATATGCATTCATGATTGAAAAAAACAAGGGAAGCAATAAGAAAGAACATAGGACAGTTAAAAAAATAGCGTGAAACTTGAAACATGCTTAGGCAGTTGGGCCTTAGGTAAAGGTGTTGCATCACTGTTAAATGTCTATTATGTTGAATCCATATTGATAATTTTAATTATGACAAATCATTAACGATTCAAATTGAAAGGATGATGAAATTAAGTGATGACTAACATTTCTTCTTTACTGTTTTAGTGTTTATTCCCTTATGAAACAAATGTGTTGTTTCATTCTAAGCATAAATCAACTGTGTGACAATGACTATGAAGTTAAGTTTGAACCCAATGCTTGTCTGATTAAAGAAGCACCAACTAGAAAGGTCTTATTCTCTGGTATAAGTGAGAGAAACCTCTATAGGATTTGTCTAGAATCTTCACCAAGCCAATCCTATTTAGCAGTCTTTGAAATTGATAAGTGGCTATGGCATAGAATGATAGGTCAACTTAACATGAAAACCCTTTCTAAGCTTTCTAAACACAACCTAGTAAGAGGTCTACCAAACATTAAGTATGAAAAAAAATAAAATCTATGAGGCTTGTGTCAAGGGTAAACAAACCAAATCCAATTTTCACCCTAAAAATGTAGTATCATCCTAGTAAGTCCTAGAGTTACTACATGTTGACCTATTTGGAGCAACCAAAACACTTAGCCCGGGTGGGAAGAGATATGAATTTGTAATAATTGATGACTTCTCTAGATACACATGGGTTTTATTCCTTTCACATAAGGATGATTCTTTTAAAGCATTAAGAAAGTTCTATAAGAAAATGCAGAATGAAAAGATTTAAAAATTGTCTCTATAAGAAGTGATCATGAGGGAGAATTTGAAAATGCTTTCTTTAAAAACTTATTTGATGAAATGACATCTCCATAATTTTTCTTGTCCATGAACACCTTAATAATGGTGTTGTGGTAATGAAATATAGATCCTTACAAGAGATGACCAGAACACTTATTAGTGAGCCTGGTAACAACCTGTTACATTCTGAACTAAGTTTCTATCAAAAAGGTTATGCACAAGACTCCTTATGAACTTTGAAAAGGAGGAAAACCAAGTGTATCATACTTTCATGTTTTTGGTTGTACATGCCATATTTATAACAACAAAGACAACCTTGGGAAGTTTGATGAGAAATCAGACAAAACAATTTTTCTTGGATATCCTCTATCTTCTAAAGCATACAAAATCTATAATCTAAGAACTCAATTTGTAGAAGAAAGTATGCATATTGTGTTTGATGAATATGATAATACGCTTGAGAAGAATAGTAAGTGAAGACGTGGATTCAGAGCCTAGATGTTTTTGCGCAAATCCCTACGGTCAAAACATGCAAACGTGGATTCAGAGCCTACCATCCAAATTTGAAGGCGATCCAACGATTAACGAATCTGAGATTGTGGTTTTACCAAAATAAGTTTTGGGTCAAACTTTGAATCACACATTTCCAACACAGATAAATCAAATTCAACATAACCTAACATCCACACCAAGCAGTTGCACAAGAATAATTCAGACAACACTTTAACTAATCCAAATTAATCAAATAACACAAGAAATGCATCAAATATCTATTTTCAGTTATCGAAATTGCATGGCGTTACAATTATTTCCATTTGATATAACATGCAGAAGCCTTGGACAATGCATTTCCCTACTTCTGGATCACAGATTCTTGCCCTTTTACTATCAACACTATAGCAAAAAAAGCTCCTTTTGAAGTGTTGAATCTAGTCAAGTCTATTACTAATGCTCTACAAATTTGAAAGAAAAAAATATTCAAGAGGAAAGCATTGAACTTTGTGTTAAAAAGGATTATCAACTACAATTTAATCCCTAATTAACATTAGAATAACATCCTTTCACTTGTGTAGTGCATTGCTACGAGCATAACACAATGAAATTTGTTAATTTAATTTCTTATGTTTTGGACTATACTGTGACCTGAGTTTAGTGTCAAATATGGTCAAAGACATTTGAATGCAAATCATCTAATTTTACCTTAAAATTACTTATCAATAACCATCAGAATTTGTAGTTGTTAGATGCTGGAAAATATGTCCAACTAAAGAATCTTTGCAGAAATGGTAGTTCTTCAAAGATCCTCTAGGCTTTTAAGTATTTAGATGGACAAACCTTAGATCAAGTTTCATATATTTTTGTCATTAGTTTTTCATATTAAACAATGACATTAGGGGTGTGTAAAAAAATCGGTTCAATCTAAATCAGATTGTAAACTAACCTAAATTGAATTGGATTTTTCCTGAACTAATTCAAGAAAAAAGGAGTGCAATGTTTTATAAAACCAATTCAGTTAACCTGATTTTCACTTGAATACTTTTATTCGAAAAAAATAGTTCGAAAACTAGTTTGAATTTGATCCAGTTCTTAGAACCAGTTTAAAACTGATAAAAAACCTAGTTCGGTTCAAAATCAGTTTTTTAAAACCAATTCGATTCCAGACCAATTTCTAAACCAGTTTGACTATTTGAGTATAAAATCGAATCAGTTAAAACAGTTCAAAACCAGTTCGATTAGGTTTTTTTTTTTTTTTTTTACCGAACTAGTTTTTGCACACCCCTAAATGACATGAATTGTTATTCAATATTCAATTAAGAATGTTATGCTTTTTTCCTTGAACACTCTTTAATGTTAAAAAATCCAGCATAAAACAGGTATTTTTTTTGGAGAGATTATTATAGTTTATTTAGAAAGAAAAAAGAAAACTCGGAATTATTTATTATAAGATGTTTCAAATAAAAAATAAATTTATAAACGTTAAATCCAATCATACTATCAACTATATAAGACCTTTATTCAAATGCAAATCTTGCCTAGAATTTCCTTATCAAAAGTAATCAGAATTTGAAGCCATCAAAATATACAATCATGCAAACTTACTTCACTCAATCATTTTTTTAATTGCTACCAACAGTTTATATCAGATAATTCTAAAGAAACCTTTATCCAACTAAAAATGTTTACATGCTTATTTTTGTTGAAATGATAAGAAATTGATATAAGAGAAAGACTCATATTTATAAATATAGGTTGATAAAACAATGTTTTACAAAGCATCCAATATTTCAAATCACAAACACAATGGTAAGAAACCAGTTCACAACTTCACATCTTTACATGACAAACAAACATTGATAAATAACAGGATAGTTCCTTGTTCCCATTCTATACAAACTATTCCCCCATAAATTTATTTTTTTTCCCATATACACAACAGTCATATACGCAAATGACCACAACAACCTCAACAAAGGAAGAAAAAATATCAAATCCCAGACAACGTCAATCCTGCATAATCTGGCATGCATGCTTCTTTAGGAACTAACCATCTAGCAATACACTCCAAGTTATTCTTTTCTGATTGTAAACAATTGTTTCTCCACACACCAACAAATTGCTCTCTATGTCTTCTATGACTATTGACTAATCACTGGGATCTCCCTTCATCTTTATACAACTATTTTTTTTCCTTTTTTGATGAATTGGCTTTGTACACCTTAGGATCACTACCAATAATAGTTAGCACTCCTAGACCCCATTTATCTAATAAATGGTTAATCTTTCTATAGCTTCTGATTCGAATTGCCCTTCTAGCTCTTCAGCAAATCAACTGAATAGGATCCATCTTCCATCTCGTTGGAAAATTCATATATTCAACTTGTTGGATAGAAAATGTTTGTCAGATGGTAAATAGAGAAAGAAATTGTCAGATGAGCCGTTGATATTATGTTATTAAAAGAATAACTTATCAATTAATGTGGCAAATAAGAAAAGTATAATCAACCAATTTGGTAGTTTCAGTTTCATGTTTCAACTAAAAAGTGTATTGATAGCTCAAATACAACATCACAATCAAGCAATCCTCAAAAGGTGAAATAGATAATCGATGCAATTTTTAATATACAATATTCAGAACTAGTACAACTTAAGTTTGCAACACATAGGGTGTCATCATGTGAAGAGGTATATATAAAGTTAAGTTTGATTTTCAACTCTAATTTGATACTTCAAAATTTAAAAGAAAATTGTATACTCTGGTATGTCAATAGGAACTTAGTAGTATGCACAACCTCAAAACTTCAAATAATATGGACTCGTCAACTTTTTCTTTTTATGAATCTCACTTACTGGTCCAACATAAAAAAAACACCTTCTCGAAGAGAGTGTAGAACATATATGAAAATTAATCCCGTTTACTTAATGTACAATCATTGTTTGGTGAACATTTGTTGACTCCATGCAGCTTGAGGTCTACCCCACCTTTGTTAATAGCTTAATATTATTTTCTTGTTGTTAAATTTGTGAAACAATGATGTCAAGCTTACAAGCGCATTTTGATATTTTAGTCTAGGAGGAAAACACAACTTTATGCTAGCTAAACCTCTCACATCACTGAAACAAAAATTATATTCAACTTTGATGTTTGAGGTTGTCTAATGTTTCACATTTCATACTAATTATTGTAACTAAAAATTAAAGGTGAAAAATGTATAAACCATATGCAATTTCAAATCCATTAATCACTGTTAAGATTTGCATTACATATAAAGGTCAGGACCAATGTGTTTACCCAACAATCTTACAATTGCTACTGATTGTAATTGTAACATCCTCAAAATTATATTATGAGATATATTTATGATTGAATTATGGAAGTGCGATGATAATTGGATACAAGAAGAATAGGATAAATTTTATTTGAACATAAGCATTTGTTGAACATGTTTTATATATATATATATATATATATTATTAACCAGTAGAATTTTCTGATCTTTAGAATATACAATTTCAGGAGAAATTTGATTTTTTTTCGGACAGCGTCGGTATATGCTGTATAAATTAGAAATTTCAAATTGAAACAGAATAAGGTGATACAGGACTCATATAATAGGAAATACTTTGTAGAGTTAAAAACTATATAGTTGTGACAGAAAAACCTTAGAATAGAATTTCTATGAATTTTATACGGTAATAACTTTGAAATTTTATTCAGGAGAATTCAGGCAGCAGAAAAATATGAAAAAAATGGTAAGTAAAATCTGTAGAATTTTCTCTTAATTGTAGGATGTACAGACTTATTTAATAAAATGGTTTAGTAATTTTGATGGTCAGAAGTAGAACGGACCAATCAAAATTAAGATAGAGCAGTCTTGTATGCAAAGCCTGTGTAGCACTCTGTATAGACTGTTTGTGAGCTATTTGTACTATAACTGAAGTCAATTTTTGGAAATCTCTAGAGTTCTATTATTTAATCTTATCCTTTAGGCAGAAGAGTTCGAATTGAACTTTACTTCCTCCTATGAATGCCATGTGTGAAGACAACTTGGAATTGAATTCTTCCTCTTCATGAAAGATGACATATGGACACAAGGAGATTCTGGAAATCTCTAGAGTTCTATTATTTAATCTTATCCTTTAGGTAG
>PYAF01001316.1:0-21044 GCA_007407185.1 Glycine tomentella | reverse complement strand
TAATTTTCTCCTCTTTAAAGAAAATAACAACATGGTATAAAAGGAGGAAGGGAAGATAAAAATATCACCTTGGCTATGGTATTCATGTGAAGTAGAGGAAAAAGGGGAAATAAGGTGGTTTGTTATATTTAAAAATTGATAAGTTATGATAAGTAGAAAATATCTTAAGATTCATGAATTAAAGTGACAAGGTGCCATCATGAAAGCTTAAGAAATGTCTATCTACTTGTAGGCTATCATGAATGAAGGAATAAGAAGCCATCATGCCTTGAAAGATAATTACACAAGGTGGCATGAAGGGAAGAAAAATCTTCTCCTCTTCCCTTGATAATCACGTGAAAGAGGGAGTAGGAAGGGAGGATATTTCATGACTTACATACATGATATAAGGACAAGTGAAAGACACTTGGAAGAAAGACATCATGACTTAGAAGATTTTTATACAAAGTGGAAAGATATTTAGAAGAGTAATTATGAGTTTAGTTAAGATGTAATGGAATGAGAAGAAACTAAGTTATAATGGAACTAGATGAGAGTAACTAGCTAGAAAGGGTAATTATGTCTTTAAATATTTTATTATTTTCTAAACCCTATATAAAGGGAGGAGGGCCTTAAATGGAAGTCACTTTCAAAACTCCATTTCTACAACAACTCACGTGAATCTCTCCCTTCCATCTCTTTTCATTTCACTTTCATCTTTTCCTTTTCAAGACTTCATTCCTTAGAGGATTTCCAAGAGAAACAACCACTTAATCAATTTCAAATCCAAATCCATTTGAGGTAGGCTAGGCTTCAATCTCTAGTTAAGCATTTGTTTGGATTAATTTATATACTTAATTAGGCAGATTTAAGATTATCATTTAGACTTGAAATTCATTTCATTTTAAGGTTATTTTTTTGATGAGAAAATGTTGATTTTAACCATAGGATAGGTGATGATATATAAGCTAAAATATTAGTATTGTATGGAAACCCATTTGATGAACTTGGAAGGTGATTTTGATGATATATGGACTGTTTATTCATATTTTTATTATGGGGCTGTTTGGTATTAATTTTTAGAAGTAGAGGTTGAATGGTGTGTAGTTAAATGGTTCAAATACTAAAGTGATTCAATTTTGAGGATGAAGTAGTAAGGTGGTAGGTGAAAGGAGATTAAAATGCATGCTAGGTTATGATATTTCCTTGTGAATGTTTAAAGGAATTAGAAATTATTTGAGAGATATATTGTGATTTATTAGTTAGATTACTAACATGAATTTTTATCTAGCATGAGGATATTTAAAGGTCATGCCTAAGTGGTAATGATCTTATTTAAATAAGGTATGGTGGTTTAACCATACTTGTGGTACATATGATGTTATGATAACAACATCTTTTTCATAAGGTGGTATGTATTTTGCTAATGGATTTTATTATGGATAGATGTTGATGTAATGATAGGTTGATTCATGTTTTCAAGTCCAGTACGAGATTTTGTGAAACAGAATTTGATACTACATATAATACGATATGTAGTGTCCAGGTGCACATATATGGCATAAATCATGCATGTTTGCGTAAGACGATCGCAACGTCTACATCCAGTACGAGGTGTAGCTACATACAGTACGATATGTAGAGGCCATGTGCACCCTGGAAAAAAAATTTATTTCATGCATTCATATAACTTGCATAATTATTTTATGATGATTTACTAACATACTAACATGTTTTGGTGGTTTAGTTTTGCCTACTGAGAAATTTTATTTCTCACTAAATTTGTTTCATTTTTTTATAGATGACAACAGTGGTTAATTTCATTGACGCCTTGGACTGATGGTGGTACAAAGATAAAGAATTGTCTCTAGAAAATGAATGATGAAAGTGTTGTAGTATCTTTATGTTTCGTTGAAAATGACTCTTGTACAAGAACTATGGCTACGTACTATATATATATATATGTATGTATCAGTTTAACTTCTATAAATGTATCAGTTTAACAACTTCTATAATTTATATGTTTTAGAATTTGTAATAGGATCCATTCAGTAAAAATAAAATAATAATAAAAATTATTTAACGATTTTTAAAAAATTTAATCCCAATAAAAATATAATATCTAGAATAATTTTAGGTTGTTACAGTAATCATATTACCTAATCACCAGTATGTTGGCCCTCTAAATGAGAGAATTGTCCGACATCATTTGTCCTCATTCATTAAGCTTGAATTCTAGAAATGTATCACAAGTGCAACCTTTCCTTATATTCATGCATATGCCAGTGAAACAACCTTATCGTTGTTGAACTTCTTCCATTTTCCCCATTAAAGCCCTACATTAATTTCCATGATAGACTTCTTAACATTATAATACTTCTCAAGACCATGACAAGTTTAAATACTTACTAGAAACTATCAATAAAATACTTTAATCTTATATTCATATTTACCTTTAAAATGAAAGGAAATCACATAATCTCATACAGAAATATATCCTTATGATATAATATCACATTTAGGAATCCCTAATATCACAAACTATGTACACGAGAAAAAAAATATTTTTAAAGGGTAAATGTTAGTTGTTAGAAATGTTAGTTTTTGTATGCACATGAGAACTTAAATGTAGTAGTAACAGAAGAATCATTCCTCAGACAAGAAAATGTATAGTAGAAGGGGATGATGTGTGAAGGATACACCATATTGATAAAAGCATACATAGCCCACATTACACTTATTCTGCAAGCAAAACAGGGCATTAAGAAATAAGTCATCTTGGCAAGAGAAATTCCTCAACCCTAATTAAAAATATATGTAGAGTGTCAATACCTTAAAGTCAATTGTCCCGGTGATTATCATCAATTGCAGCAAGAACCATCTTCGATGTATACCTTCAAACTTAAAAGCAATCACACCATCAGGAAATTCATCAATTACAATCCTTGCTAAATTGTTAGTGTATTGATTTGATTTTCCATTGAAGGTCTTGTCTAACTCTTTCTCTGTGCATGCCATTGCCATCCAACAAGCAAATTGAATTTATGTATTCATCAGTCAGATGGTTCTTATTTAGGTGCTTACAAGTCCATGATTTTTTTTTTCATTTTAGTCTTAAATTCCACTCTCTCTTTTTCATTTTTAGTCTTCTAATTTAGTTATTTTTCATTTTTAGTCCCTCCAACATCATGATAATGTGGCACTATGCTGACATGGCTTGGTGTAGTCAGCATGATGTCATATTTTTCTTACATGACACATGAATTCATCTTTAAGGTTTTTTTGCAACGGATCTTGACATTAGGGACAAAAAATGAAACGTTTGGAAAGACTACGGATAAAACTAAAAACAAAATTATGGCGACTAAAAATGAAAAAATAAATAAATTAGAAATCTAAAATCATGTTTAAGTCCTTATGATTTATAATTATGCAAATTATGACCAAAAACAACATTCTTTTAACTTATTTTGACAAAAAGAATATCTTTTTTTATATCAATTCGTATGTTGCATAGTCTTTTTATATTATAATATCATATTTATTCAAGATAACAAAAAAAAGTACGAACGGTGTATAGTTCCTTTTGAAATTCACATCTCTCATGTTAAGTCACAAAATTGATACCGAAATAAAATACTTTCATATCATATTGATTTTTGCATTTAACATTACACCTTATAAATAAGTGAATCGACAAAATATGAGAGAGGGACCTCTGCCAATCCATCATTCCTCATTGTACTACAACTTCACACTAGTCCCTAAACTTAGAAAATAAAATTTACATTAGGCTTTAATGTTAATTAAAAAAAGTGACATCTTCTAAAGCTGAGAATTACAGTTAAGTTTTAGTAAATGTTAAAAATATGCCTTAATAGCTATAATTTGGATGGATAATTTAGAAAATAGGAGTTTGTTAATTATGTTTCTAATATTTAAGATGCTTATCATCTAGACTTAAGATGTTATTGTGAGATATTTTCAAAATGAAAGGTTGTGACTCTTCACCAAGGATTGAGAGATGTGACTCTTCACCTATAATCAAGAGACATAACTCTTTGAAAGGTTAAATCTCTTCACTAAAAGACATGAGATGGGGTATATAAATAGAACCAATCTACATGAAGAATGCAAAAATGACTAGAGTACACGAAGAATAACAGAAACAGAGAATCAGATTCTTTGCATCCAAATCATTTCTTTTCTTCCCTTGTGTGCATAGAAAATTAGGAAAACTATTATTCTGTAAAATGTCATTGACCATCAGTTTGATGTTGGTGTGCAAACCATCTCAACAGTTTTATACCCTTAGAAAAAGTGAAAAACCAACATTAAGTTAACGACAAACTAAAATATTGACAAACATAAACAATACATAATAAAAAAACACATGCTACTTGATTCAAAGCCACACATAACAATTCACAAAAATGAAAACGAGCTTATCAAAATTCAAGGTCATTTACTTCTTATATGATTACAGGCGCAGGTCCATCAGTTCCTCTGCGTCTTCCAAATTTTTGTGAGCCTCCTTGAGTTTCTCATCAATTCCAGCATCGGTGTGGCCTTGATTGATGAGCATGTCTTCGAGGATGGCAAGCTTGAGCTCAATCTAACACTTGCGATCATGCTCAAGGATCTCATTGTTGGGCTTCTTGGTAACACCAATCATGTCCTGATTTGCCTCAAACCCCTTTGTGTTTCAGAAACATTTGAAATCATCGGCTTCACAAAGAACTTGTTGCTCTGAATGTACCCATTTGTACTAAACTCTCTTGGGGTTTGTAGCCCTGTTCCGTTGAACATATCAATCCACTTAAATTAAACTGGAAAAAGTAAAGAGAAAGAATAAAAAGATTAGAAACTTTAATTTCAATGGTAATTTGGAGATCTCAAAGTTAGCAAGAAAGAAAAATATATCTAATGCACTTAACAAATTGAACACCCAAGAAAATTGGTTTTCATTAAGAGAATAAAATTAGCAAAGTTCATTGTCGTATACTAACATATAATAAGTAAACCATCCAAAAAATAACAGAAGAAAATAATATATGTAAATGGTATAAATCCAATTTGATAGCTCAAACAAACATCAAATCGTTTTTTTATTTAATTCAATTAAAGTGACTGATGATCATGGTGTTGAACAACCTTCACTCGATGATTTGCTATAGAAACTAGAATTTTCATTTTAGTTGTAGGGTTTTCCGTACCAAATATTTTTTTGTATTCAATTAAATGTTAATAACACAATTAAAGTCTTTTAGGTGTGTATGTCTTTTTCCCCACAACACAATTTGAAAGCCCAACCAGAATGCCAATTAATTGAAGGAAAAATAGAGAAAAGACACCAAAATAACAATTGTTCTTCCAAAAAGGAAACAAAATAATTTCAACAAAAGAAGGAAACGAAACAGCATAAGCAAGAAAATTGTTAAGAAATTATGCAATTTGGGATGAGGGTTACCAATAGAAACCCCAAACTAAATCGAAACAGTGTTTCCCGCGCAACTCCTCATGACGATGTTGAATGAAGAACGTTAGAACAACATGATTTTACTTTTGGCTGTAGCCGGCCTATAAAATTTTGATAGTTTTTTTATTTTTGCAGTTCAGATAACAGAAAATGAGGCCAAAAACAATAAGTGAAATAGAGTTTTTTTTAACATCAGGGGACATTGGGTGTTGTGATTTTATTTTACATTAAATTCAACGTTGGGTATTAGGATTTTGTATTTTTGTTTTGTGATTGTCACGAAATAAATAACATAAAATAAATTATAATAAAAATTAAATACAATAAAATAATTAAGTAAAGATAGAATTTATTAGACTTGGATGGTGATATCGATCTTAATGAATGAATGTTTAGGTTTGGACTTGGAATTTGCTCAATCTAATGTAACTTTACAATTGTCTACTTATCTCTTTTGCTCATCCCCAATTCACTTATGTATTTTACCCCAGCTCTCGCATGGTCGCAGATTCTAAACTACTTGTCTGATACCCAATTCCTTGGACATACTGACACAAGCAAGCAATATTAATAGTCGAGAATTAGCGAGGTTTAACCAAAATTATTCTATCTTTAGAGATAATCTCAATTAAATACTTGATTCATGTTCAGATTTCAATAAGGTTCGCCAAAGCGCAACTTAATTCTTGAATTCATCTATAAGATGGTTAATCAATTAAAACATTAAATACAGAAACAAATAAAGAACTCAAGATGAAGTATTTATGATAGAATTAAAGTGAAATAAGATTCATCATTTCCTCTCCTAGATGGAAGGAATTGCACTCATAAAAATAATACAATGAAATCTAGAGTGTCTAATGGAATAACGGAGCTGTCTACTAGGTAGAAGTCTAAAATATAATTCTAAAAATTGCTTGGGACTTCTACACTGTTACAAGGAATGCATAGTCTCCTATTTATAGAATTTTAGCTAAGTTTAATTAAGAAGATAATCAAAAGAAATTACAAAGAAATAATATCTCTAATTAATTCAAGTAATTTTCTTCTTCTTCAACTGATTTATCCTTGAAAATTACCATGCTCTTGATTTTCGTAGCTTTCATCTTCAATTTTCGCAATTTCTCCTTCTAGAACTTTCTACTGATTTTGGGTCTCTAGAGCTATGGCCATAATGACTTGTTTTTGCTGAAAAACTATCAAAAATCAATTAAAAATAACTAAAACATAAAATTTTATCTAAGACAAAGTAAAAATTGAATTTAAAGCTAATTTGATTCAAAAGAAGGCCTAAAGTTAACTAAAATGTCAAATAAAAGTCATAAAATGCATATGAAAATCCGATAAATTTGACTTTTATCATTGGTATGGAAGAATTTTTTTATGTTTGGAAATCATGATTGAATATGTTTCTTGAAAATGAATAAAATTTGTTTGGTAGATCATTAAGAATCTTAAAATAAATTTCCTAGGAATAAAAGAGTTATGAATATTTTTACCTGTTATTTTAGTTATTTATGATATTATATAATTTAATAAAGAATATCAGGATATTAAAAGAAAACTAAAATTCTCATCTTTCTGGAAAAAAATTCATGAGAAACTAGTTAAAATACATTTCTAAGAAACATCATTTCTTAATTATATTATTTTTTTAAAATGCATATCAAACATGGAAAATTAAGTTTCCTAACTTATGATTTCTGAAAAACTAAAAATTTCTCTTCTATGAAATACTCCTTAAAGAAAGGAGTGGGATGTGGGGCTTTTTAGCCAATGTGAGGACTTTTTTATTTTTTTTTTTAAAACAACTAATAACAAATAACTTTTTATTTGTGGGTATAAAATTCAAACTTTAATTATTTTTTGTATTTATATACTCACCACATGCATCTTCTACATTTGAAGTGTTCTAGACGTTTCATAAAACTAGTACAACCGTAAAGTTCTCCCTATACATTCAACCCATACACAAGGCTTCAAATTAAACATTTAATTTATTTAAACTTTCACCTTAGTCCCATTAAAATCCAATAATATGAAGGATAAGATGGGATTAATTCAATTTATTTTAATAATATTTCAATATTAATATTATATAAAAATATAACTAGAAAATTTAAATTAAGATATACTTTATAATATATTTTTAAATAAATTATATTAATTTGAATATAATATTATGTTTTTGGTAGTATCCTTTTATATATAAATTAGAATAATTATCTTAAGTGAGTGTTTTTATGAGTTATTCTTTAACAAGAAAGTTTTTAAGAGCTTTTCTTTAATGGGAATGTTTTTTGTGATTTTTCTTATTATATTTTCTCTTTATGTATGTCTTTTCATCTTTATTTATAAATTGAATTTCAATATGTTTTTAAAAATTATCAATAATAGAAATTATTCATCATAAATATAAAATATAATTTTTTGTTCAAAATTATTTATTTATTATAAATTTTAATTATAATTCAATTTATACTTTTTAAAAATAATCATTTATTAAAATTTTATTTATTTAGAATAAATACTTATTCTCTTGACCATGGACTAAAATAACAGTAACCTATTAAATAAAAAAGGTTTATATCTAATCATTAAAAATAACATATTTCTTTAAACAAATACAGTACAATATATAATATTGAACGAACATGAGAAAATTCAAATAATTCAAATTCAAACTCAATACATTCTGGCTAATTTCTAAAACCTAAATCTCTAAAAATCAACTCCAAATAAAACTTAGTTAGTGTGATTGGACCAATTCACATTCCTAATCTCCATGTAGGGAGTAGACACTACAAAAAAAAAAAAATAGCATTTTACCGATGGAATATTTCTGACGGACAATATTTTGTCGATAATTTAAGCATTTCCGACGGATTATTTTCCGTCGGATATACTTACGTTACCGATGGAAGTATTTGTCGGAAATTATTCTGTAGAAAATAATTTAATTTCTGACGGATTTATCGACGGAAATATAAGTGGAAAGGTCATAACAAATTTTCGACGGATATTATCGATGGATACTGAACTTGAAAATTTCAAACGGACAAAATTCCGTCGGTAATTTTAGCATTTGAAAAATAACAAGACAAGTGAAAAACATGACGGCAGGAAAACATCATTGATTTTGTTTTGAAAATAATAATTTAAAACATTAAAATTTAATTTAAAGTGTAAAATTATTTTGGTTTGGCTATTTTAAAATGATTTCAATTTATTTTATAAAATCACTTAAATGAAGTTCTTCACATTATGAGTTTTTTTAAAGTGCGGAATATTTTGTTAATTTAGCCTGTAAAATAAAGTTTTTTACAAACAATTTTTTTTAAACAACTGAGACAAGCTAAAAAATGAAAATTTATTGTTTAAGTTGAAGAGAATGAGAAAAAGATAAATATATATGTAAATTATGTAATATGTAAATTTTTTTTTGTACTTTAATTCCAAACTTTGAACTTGGTTTACTTTATTTTTTTTTTAATTTTAGTACATATTAGGTTAAGCTTCGTAAATACATTGTGTTTTTAAGGGAATATATATTACTAAAAAATGTTAAAATAAATTTATATTTTGATATAACAAACGTTTATTTATTTTAAATGTTTGCCTAATGGAGACACCCTTTTTTCAATGATTGCATGATATTTTTTCTCACTTTCCTCATTTCTGTAATACTTACGCACTATAATGACTTGCGAGATAAATTTTGACATATGAAACATCCAAAATAATAATTTTAAAAAACAAGAGTAATTACAAAAAAGCTAAAACCATCAATCATCGAACCAATATGCACCTAATCATTTGCCTGTCCGACTAATGTTTTTTCTTTTGTAATGAGGTGTGTCCAACTACCGTTACTTATATGCCTTTTGTTAATTACAAATTTTACTGTAAGAATTTAAAATAACCGATAAACAAAAACAAAAGTAATGATATATGAACACGTATTTATAAGCATGTTACTTTCCATTTATTCTGTAAGACATGCTTTACATGTTTATTGACATTTTAAATAATTTGTATAAAATATTAATGTTTATTTGAAAATGTAAAATGGTTTTGTAAATTAAATATTTAACGGTAATTCCATTTTTTAAATAAAATCATTTTAAATGAAGTTATTCACACTATGTATTTTGTGTATTATACTGCAACTTTTTTTACAAATAAGTTTTATTTTTTACATATGACTGTCACTTAATTATATACAATAATGAAAGTTAAGTTTATTTTGTTTTTAAATTTCATATGTTATGTTTTAAGCTCATATTTGTAATTATCTTATATATGCATAATAATTAAATACTATATTCATTAACTTATAATTTTTTTGTACAGAATATATGTAATGTAACTGAGTCATAAAAACATAATATAATTAAAACATCATTATTAAAATACTCGGTTTGATATTTCAAACCGAGTATAATGGTTTTGTAAATTAAATATGTTAAAATGGTTTAACCAGACATATTCATGTGTAACCTCAAGTAATACAGGAGAAGCATTACAAAATTCCTTCAATTATGTGGCTTTGATCTTGTCTCCATTGTGTTTTTGGGTGTTTCTTCGTCCAAGACGCCTCTTATTTATCCTTCCATGTTTGTCTCTTAATTAGGGTTGGCGGGAACTATTCGAGCTGGTCGTGTGCTCTTTGTGAACTGGCGCTGAACGCGCGAATACTGGTGTGGACTCTGGTAATGTGCAAGAGGTTCAACCTTTTTTGTTTTTGCCTTTGTTCTCCTATTTTTGGCCCTGTATTAGTAAAATGGTAATAAAATGATATAATAACTATTCAATTATTAAACTTAACTAATTGTAGCCTATATTCCTAATTACTGATTGAATTGTAACTAAGTAAACCTAAAAACGAACATCTGTTAGCAACACATCAAATAATTTCCAAATTTAGACATTGTTGTCCTCAGCAACGAGCAGAATATCAACATAAGAAGCAAGGATCATTTGAAGGGTAAGAAAAAGGACATGAGAGTGGCTAAGTTAAGGCTAGATTTAGATTGAATTCCCTAAGTCCATAGCTTTTGTGTCGATCATGTCTTGAAGTTAGACTCTGTCAACTTCATATGAAGCATGATTTCAACTTCAACATGTACATCACAAACCAACAGTCACAATTCCAATCATGTTTTCATGCAATCCATGCCATATTTCATCTCACTCAAGCTTCCTACAGAGATATCATATCCATCATTGATTCCACAATTTGGATTCTGAGGAAATTATGAGATGTTTGTAACCTTAATTTCAATTGTACTAAAATGAAAATTTACTGAAACCTAGCAATCTGAAAAAAAAAATTGCATTAAGACATCATTTGTTTGTTGACTGTAATTTATGAAATAATGTGTATGCGTCGATACGTAGATTTAGGAAATTGCTGTCCCCAACAATCGGACATTACAATGTTACAATGCTACTGAAACAATCAATCACATGTGTATTATTTGTGAAATCGCAACCCACAGGAATCATTAATCCAAACAGACACAATCACAAATAATTTTAAAATAAAACTACTACCATGAAATCATCAAACAATCAAGTATTCATGCAGTGTTAATTGAAAAGTATGGAAATTAAAAACCATAAAATGAAACACAAAACAGTAAAACTGGTCCTGATCACTCGTCACTCCTCGCCCTCTCTAAACTCATCCTGATCCTGAGCAACCTGAGATGGCTCAGGAATGAATAAGGCTAGCTCTGTAGCATCTGAGGGTCCTAGAGGAGTAAGAGCTAGTGGTGACGCCACTGGTGGCTGAGAAGGTGCTGGGGTAGCTGGATACTGGGGTTGGTATCCACTGGTGTCGACACCCCGCTGCCTGCAGAGGTCCTTTAACATCCATGTCTGATAATCAAGCTGCATCCTGATGAAGGCCTGAAGTGATAGGTAGCTGGGTGAGTCCTCATAGAGAAGCTCACGTCCCGGTGCCCGCTGGTTGTGAGGAAAAGGAGGAGCAGCCTGTGGTGCAGGGACCTGTTGCTGAGGTTCCTCAGGCTCAGGTAATTCGCGAGGACTCCTCGCAACAAGCTCCTGTGGTGATAGCTTCGAACCTCTGATGATCTACTCTCTATATCGCTCTTCATAGCATCAACGTAAGTGTTGTGGCTCATCAGAGAAGCGATTTGGGCATCCATTGGCTCCTCATCTGGGATCTCAACACCCGCTTGTCGACACAGGTGAGAAATCAAGGACGAGTGACCTAGCCATGATTTACTGCTAGCGTCCTGAATCATGTGAAGAATCCGGTTAGATAAAATGTTTGCAATGTAAAGATTACCTTCGCCCCGGAGTACATATAAAAGGACAGCGCATTCTACGTTCACATCAGTCATGTTTCTGGAAGGAATGACTGTGTGGTTCACAAACTGGTGCCAAAATGCTGCATCAGCCACTAAATCATGTTTCGTCATCTTCTCCGGCACGTAATCTGAACCGGCCTTCATCTTCCAGGCTGTATATAATCCTGTGATCGCATGCCTGATCCTGTCGGCCAACTGAGGCATATCATCTCTGTACATCTTCGTCAACACGTCAGGCTTCATCCTTAGAAACAACTGACCAAACTCGCAACCGTGAAATGGATCGTAGCTGGTATCGAGAAATCTCTCGATAGTCTTCTCATCCAATGGGACCTGTATCCCTCTAACCCAGCTAAGTCTCCGACTATGGGTTGTGGTTTGGTCGACGTTTGCTAGAAACTCTTTTAGAATCGAACTGGAACTAGGCTCAGTGAACGTGACTAGCCTCTGCCAATGTCGCCTGATAATGACCTCCAAGATAGGGTTGCCCTCAGGTGAAGTCTCCCATAAGATCTTCTTCTCGGGGATGATCTTCTTGGGCAGGTACCACGTGTCAAATCGCTCCTGACACTCCAAGGAACGGAAGCGGGCTTCATCATATCCTGATAGACGACCCCGCTTGCTGATGGATACAGTTGTGCTTTTCTTCTTCCTCTTTTCGACTTGTTTGCACTAAAACGCAGAAAATGTCCATATACACATATGAGTCAGATGTTGACAAGCATCATATGGACCCAATTGTAGCTATTCCCAGATTTCTCTTTATTCATATGGCTAAAAAGGCACATTGACATCAAAAATAATCAACAGAGGTTCACAATTTATAATCATTCATGCAACAATGAGTCCTAGATTTAAGATTTATCTCTGTCACCAGATGACACAATCAATTTCAATTAATTAGAGAACCCAACATATTTTAGTATTTTTCCCACTAGTATCCAGACCTATGTACAGATATCAAGTTGACTATACTTTGCATAGATGGATTGAGAGTTCATATCATTCAGTTTGAATTGAGCAAAAACAACATCATGGTTCAGTTCTAAGCACAAAATTAAGTGCAACAATTACCTATATATGTTCATACCAGTCTTAAAACAATAATTCCAACCACTTTGGATTAGAGATGAAATCATCTTATCCTGAAGAACTTCCACATTTTAATGAATGAATGAATTTGGCATGTTCAATGTCTGAAACAGAACTCATCCTCACAATTCACTCTTATCCATGACATTAACAATCCACAATCAATGTTACTCAAAATTTTCAGGATGCCCAAACATAGTAGAATTCACACCACATACATCAAGTAGCATATTCCCCCAATTCCCAAATACAATGCATGATCACAATAAGTAGTGGCCGTTACAATGAACATGTAACAAATACCTGATCAATTAACTTCAATATGGGCTAATTGCTTCATGATATCATTATCACACCAGTAACAAGGTAATATGCCTCATTCATCATTCACACTTTCATTGACATAAACAAATATATAATCAGATCCAATTTTCATTTGAGATAACAAGGGGGCTGAGTCAATTAGACAATATTTTGAACAGAACCACCTTAGATGCTCCTGTGAATTTGGTTGGATTGTTATAAGCCTACTGCAGATCTACAATGATAATGTACTTGTGCCTAGCTTCTCTTGAACCATAATATAAGTCTATTTCCGAGTATAAAAATGCTATGTTAACAAGGGGTTGTAGTCTACGGATGCAACAAGTTCACTAGTTGTGTATCAAATGGATTCCTTTAGTTATATTAGGGAATGCAAAGAATACACACACACACACACACACACATACACACACATATATATTGTGTGTGAATTAGACTATTACAAATGCTGAGGTTTCCAATCTAAGGTTTGAAATCTTTGATTTACGCCAAAAATGACTTTGACTGAAGGTACACTATATCATGTCAACTATCTATATTGTTACCATTCAGTTGTTCTTCCAAAAGTCCTAAAAAAACTTCCAACACAAATACAAAGGTAAGTAAATAAAGCATCTTCCTGCTTAAGGCTCCTCTCAGGTGAAAACCAGTTTCTTCTAGGATGATCAATGATAGTTCTGCATTCACTATTCTAAAACAATGTTGCCAAGCCACAAAAACATATGTCTTAGTCATGCATTCATCAATCTAAAACAATGATAGTTCTACATTCATCATTCACACTTTTAAGCACAAAAACAGATATATAATCAGACCCATTGTAAAACAATGGTGCCAAGCCACAAAACATGTCTTAGTCAAACTGTTACCTAACAACTCTTTAGATGGGATTCATAGTCAATATGACCACCATTCAAACATCTCAGTTTAATCAAGAGTCATAGGATTACATTTCCCAACCAGGATAACACTATGGTCCTATACCAATCACTATCATACCATAGTAGTGAGAACTATGCCAATCAAAATAGTTTATTCCTTATTCAAACAAGTAATTTCAGTGCCATTTACCAATTAAGACTCAGGCTCAGCATCATTATATGAATATCAGCAATAAACAACCACATGTAAAGCTAACCCCAAGGCAATAGCATTTAGTTATATTATTACTGAACCATGTTGTTCAAAGAACACTACCCAACAATCAGATACAATGCCAATCACCCAAGATGACAACATAACAACAAAGATGTAGATAACCGCGCCCATATCAACGAGAATCGCGTGAATCTCAGTTTCCACCATTTCTGCTCTGCAACTTCCTACCCCTAACCCCAACTCAATCATGAATGTTCAGCCAATGTACATACTTAATATATGAAAACGTACCTTATCGCCTACCATTGATTACGATGGAACGAAGGAAAATGATGCCAGTCCAACACACTGTAAAGTCGTCCAGCAATGGTGAAATGGGGATGATGATGAGTGTAGGGAATTATGGGCTAGAGTTTTATTCTGAGTGCTTTAAAAGAATTTCCAGTAACTGAAGATAACGAATTCAAGATGCTTTATAGGGGAAGATGGTAACAGGGCGCAGTTATAAGGTGGTTTTGCAGTTTTAAAAAAACCAGAACGTCAGTCCGCGCGATTCGCGCCATAAACCGCGCTAGTCGCATGCAACCAAAATGAAGAGTTTCTCATCCGAACATATGGCGCGGATGGCATGGTCACCCACGCTGATAGCGTCAACAATCACAGGGAGGTTCATGAATAACACGGATCGCGCTACTCTTCACGCAGTTCGCGTGGATTACATTAGATATGGATCTAGCCATTCGAACAGCCGATGCTGCTAGCGCCAACCACAACGCGGATCGCGTGAATTCCATTAAAATAAAGTGTGAGCCATAGTATCGACACGATTAGCACGAAATGCCTCGCGAATAGCGTCGCTTGATTGCCATGGCCTAAATTGTTTTGAAACATCCACGCGAGTGGCTTTAGGATCGACGCCATCAATGTCACAAATGACTTCAAGACAAATGAGTCTCAGTAACATGCGCCACTAGCGCCAGTATCCTCACGAGTCGCGCCAACTTAGTCATTGGCATAGGAGCGCTCGAACATATGGCGTCGTTAGCGTCAGTTTCACGCGATCCGCGTGGGTTCCTGATTGAAAGACACGTGGAACATCCGACGCGGATAGCGCCAATCTTGACGTGGTTCGTGTGAAGAGATTGATGTGGATGATGCCAGTCAAAAATGTGACGCTGCTAGCACCATGTACCACGCGGTTCGCGTGAACTACCATTGACCACCATTACAGATCGAACTGGCCACGCGATTAGTGCTGCAATCCACGCAGATAGCGTGGCGTGATTGAATTTAGGTGATTTGCTTCGAAACATCCACGCGAGTGGCGTCATGAGCCACGCCATCAGCGTCACAAATAACTACAAGTCAAGTCAGTGTGAGTAACAGGTGCCACTAGCGCCAGTATCCCCGCGAGTCGCGCCACCGCAGTAATTGGCATAGGAGTGCTCGAACAGCTGACGCCGTTAGCGTCAGCTTCACGCGATCCGCAGGGATTGCTGACTGAAGGGTACGTGGAACATGTCACGCGGATAGTGCCACTTCCCACGCGAGTCGCGTGCGGTAATTAATGTTGATGATTCCATTCGAACATGTGACGCTGCTAGCGCCATGTACCACGCGGTTGGCGTGAAGTTCCATTGAGCACCAGTTCAGCTCGAACTAGCCACGCGATTAGCGCAGAGACCCACGCGGATAGCGTTACGTGACTGAGTTTAGCTGATTTGCTCTGAAGCATCGACGCGAGTGACATCAATATCGACGCGGTCAGCATGAGATATCAAAAAGAAAGCCAAGTACTTACGAATGGATGGCGCGAATAGCGCTGATAGCCGCGCGAATCGTGCTGTTTGATTCAGTGCCATTATAACTGTCGACCACATGGCGCGGATGGCGTGGTGCCCCACGCGGATAGCGCGGAAGTCGTATTTAAAAAACTGAGGTAGCTGAAATTATTAAAATATTACTAAGCATTCATTTAAAACTCATAAATACAAAAGTGAGGTAACTGATATTCTTGTTGGCCGATCATTGTTACCCTCTATAATGTTCCTCCAGAACTATGTATGACTAAACCTTATATGTTTTTGACTTGTGTTGTGCCAGGCCCATTTAATCAACAGTTGGGATTGATGTTTATTTACAACCTCTGATTGATGATTTGAAAACTTTGTGGGATGGTGTTGTGACTTACGATGTTTCAAGAAGTCAAAATTTCATGATGAAGGCAGCTTTGATGTGGACAATTAATGATTTTCCTGCATATGGCATGTTGTCTGGTTGGGGGACACACTGTAGATTGGCATGTCCGTATTGCATGGAGGGCACAAAGGCCTTCCAGTTGGCAAATGGGGGGAAAACTTCTTGATTTGGCTGCCATCGTAGGTTCTTACCACATGATCATGCATTTAGAAGAAACAAAAATGCCTTCAAGAAAGGGGAAACGGAAACAGATGACCCACCATGTCTGTTGACACCAAGATAAGTTTGGCGGAGGGTTAGGGATTTGCCAAAAGTCACTGAAACTGGTGTACTTCCACCAACATTAGAGGGATATGGGGAGTGGCATCATTGGACAAAAAGAAGCATCTTTTGGGATCTTCCATATTGGAAAGATAATTTGTTACGACATAATCTTGATGTTATGCACATTGAAAAAAATTTCTTTGACAACATATTCAACCCTATCATGAATGTTAGTGGTAAGACAAAAGACAATGAGAAAGCTAGCTTGGACCTAGCTTTGTACTGTAGGCGGAGAGACTTGGAGATGAAGTTGGGGGCTAACGGGAAGTTGATAAAGCCAAAAGCAAATTACACACTAACTGCAGACCAAACAAAGTTAGTTTGTCAATGGATAAAAGAACTAAGAATGCCAGATGGTTATTGTTCTAACTTGGAAAGATGTGCTAATGTTGCTAAGGGAACCATGCATGGGATGAAAAGCCATGATTGTCATGTGTTCATGCAGTGTTTACTACCTGTTGCTTTTAGCTCCTTGCCGCCACATGTCTTAAATCCAGTTAGTGAAATAAGTCATTTCTTCAAAGATTTGTGTTCTTCAACTTTGTTGGAGGATGATCTGCGTAAAATGGAACAGAATATTCCGTTGGTGTTGTACAAGTTAGAGAGAATTTTTCCCCCAGGTTTTTTCGATTCAATGGAACATCTGTCTGTTCATCTGGCATATGAAGCTAGACTTGGTGGAACAGTCCAATATAGATGGATGTATCCATTTGAAAGGTAATACATTCATTGTTGTGTATGATTTGAAAGTCATTCGTGTAACGTTCACTTATGACTGCTTTCTTATGAAAATGTTGTAGATTCATGGGCGATTGCAAAAGAGCAGTGAAAAACAAGGCCAGGGTTGAAGGATCAATTTGCGCGTCTTACTTACATCGTGAGACAACCCATTTTTGTTCCCACTATTTCCATAACTTTATGTTATTGTCGTGCAACATTAGAAATCAAATTCTATTTCAAAATGAAAGGTGTCCACCAAGGTTATCAGTGTTTGACCAACAAGGTCGTCCTTCTGGGAAGGAGATCATCCATTGGTTAACTGATGAAGAAAAAAACTCAGCCCATGTTCATGTCTTGATTAACTGTGCAGAAGTTAAGGCATACCTTGAGTAAGTTGACACACTTTTGTGCACACCCTTCTTTAATTGTTGTTGCTGTAAATTGCAAGCGTAACGTAATGGATCTCTGTTTACATTTGGACAGTTCATTTGTGCAAACCCAACAAATTACTGAACCAAATGGATATCCTTGTAATGTACATGCTAATTTTCCTAGATGGTTTCAGGAACAAGTATGTATGTTACAATTGAGTTAATTATTGAATTGTATTCGAATTCAAATGTTGATTCTTATACTATATGTAGGTGGTAAATTCGGGTATAAATGTGACAAACCAACACCTAAAGGATTTATCATATGGTTCTATGAGTTACGTTAAACAATGGCACACATACTTTGTCAACGGGTACAAATTCCATACGCAAGCGTGGACTGAGGGGAAAAAACAGTAAATAGTGGGGCTTATGTCAAGGGGTTTACAGAAGGAGGAGCAGATGATATTTATGGAGTCATTAAACATATCTATGAGCTAGAGTATAACAGTACAAGTTATGCTAAGTGAGTAGTTTTGTTTTATTGTGAATGGTTTGATCCATCTAGTAGAGGAACAAGAGTGGATCCAAAGGATGGAACAGTGGAAATTCGAATGGATAAAAGATATAATCTATTTGATCCATTCATTAGTGCACAAAATGTAAGGAAGTCTATTATGTGTCGTATCCAACAATAAGAAGGGACAAACGTGATTGGTGTGGTGCAATTAAAATGAAACCCAGGGGTTACATTGAATGTAATACTGCAGCAAATGATGTGCCTTATCAAGTAGAGGAAATGTCACATGTCAATGAAATCATCGAAGTAGAAAGCATTTCTGGATTGCAAGATCAGAGAGGTGCGGTTGAAGAAGTGGACCCAAATGATGTCTTCATAAATGATTCTGAATCAAATAGTTTGCATAGAGAATCAAATAATATTGACGACGAAAATGAAGGGGAATTAGAAGATGACTTTGAGGTTTATAATTCTGATTAGGATTAGAGATGAAATTCACACTATTCTTCCTAATTGACTTCAATGAAGTGTGTAATTTAAATTATTGTATTAACTCTGCTTGAATATGAAGTGGAACCACTTTATTGTATTATTGGGTTTATTTTATAATTGGTCATGATTATATGCTTCAATGGCTTCTATTGAATGTAAGCATGACTTGATACGTTGCATATTTCATTATAAATTTATTATTAGATTTAATTCTTTGTGATTGTTTACACACTTTCCATGCTATATCATTTCATTAACTTGTATTATTGCTGATTTTATAATGACTGTTTATGGAACCTAACCACAACTGAAGACTGTTTGGATACCAAGAGACTTCATTAATATTTGGATTCAGACATAGTTGAAGACTGTATGAATGATGACATAGTTGATGACTGTTTACATTTAGAAGACTTTATGGATGCGGAGAGAGTTGAAGACTCTTTAGATTTAGAGGACTCCATGGATGTTCAGAGAGTTGAAGACTCTTTAGATGTAGATGACTCTATGGATGTTGAGAGAGTTGAAGACTCTTTAGATTTAGAGGACTCTATGGATGTTCAGATAGTTGAAGACTCTTTAGATGTAGATGACTCTATGGATGTTGAGAGAGTTGAAGATTCTTTAGATTTGGATGACTCTAGGGATGTTCAGAGAGTTGAAGACTCTTTAGATTTAGAGGACTGTATGTTCAATCAGAGAGTTAAAGACTCTTTAGAATTTGAGGACTCTATGGATGTTCAGAGAGATGAAAACTGTTTACATTTAGAGAGAGTTGAGCAGTCTTTTGATGTAGACAACTCTACAGATGTTACCATAGTTGAAGACTCTATTGAACCTATGTTGGTAAGATCAGAGACTACGGAGAGGGAATGTCAGAAAGTAATTAGACAAATGTTAACGATTTATCTACTGAATTTAGGAGATTTTGTGGGTGATGACACAGCTGAAGACTCGTTAGAGTTACAAGATTTTGTGGATGAAAAACACGCTACTAAACCTATGTTTGTAACATCAGAGATCGCAGATAGGGATTGTGAGAAAGTATTTAGAGACATATTAAGAATTTGTGTTCCAAATTTAGGAAATTGTATGGATGCTGAAAAAGTTTAATACTCTTTAAAGTATGAAGATTGTATGGATCAAAAAGATAATACTGAAACCATATCTGTACGATCAGAAACAGCAGAGAGGGAATGTCAAAAAGTAGTTAAAGACATGTTAAAGATTTATCTTTCAGGTCTATGAAGTATTGTTTGTTTTATTGTAATGGAATTGAACTTTATTAGTGTATTTGTCTTTTTGTGTAAAAGGAAAATATGTTACTTCCCTAAATGTACTTCATGTTCATATACTTTATTTCCCCTATCACTTTTTGTATATATAGATATGTCATCAGGTGGTGCTGAGCCTCCCCGACCCCCGATGAATGACAATAGTCATGATGTGTTGCAAACACATCTAGTTTTTAGTATAGTTTAAGGTTAGTTTTTAATTAAATATGTAGGAAATAGAATAGGATTAGGCTAGTTTAGTATTTTAATTACCTTGAACTAATGTCAATACCATTTGAGCATTTTACAGGTAAAAAGGAGGAAAACTCAAACAAATAGAGAAAACCATGTCTGAAGTCCCACGCTATCAGCGCCAGATGCAGGGAAAGAAGGCTGGGCTCTCGAATGATCCACGCTATTAGCGTGACAATCCACGCCATCAGCGTGAAAGAAGCCTGGAACCAGCCTGAAGATTCGAAGAACTTACGCTATTAGCGTGAGGATTCGCGCTAACAGCGTCATCCTTTCGAAAGACCCACGCGATTAGCGTGGAATCGTGCGCTGGTCGCGTGGATTTGATTTTATTTTTTGTTTTAAATGATTGATTTCGAAATTAGGATTATCTTTTGGTTTTCTTATCTTAATTAAACATTAGTATAAATATTAAGCCTCTGAACTGAGTGAGGGGTATCTAGGAGCAGCCATTAGCATATTCTTACAATCCAAAACCTAGAAATCAAGAGTCAAAGCAAGAATTGCAACAGAATTATGAATCAATCAACAGCTTTTGTGTTCTTGAGGCCTATGGCAGGCTAAACTCTTTATTGTAGGAAG
>PYAF01001314.1:46544-72528 GCA_007407185.1 Glycine tomentella | reverse complement strand
TAATACAATTTATTGTAAAATATTAAAAGCTAATTAGAATACCCTCATAATATTTTTTATTTTATTTTATTTTTATACATTATTAGTATAAAACATAGTTATATCTTAAATCAATTAAAAGTTATTATTTAATATAAATTTTAAGATAACATGGATATACAAATTTATTATAATTATTATTTTTGTATAAATTATGTTCAAAATATTTTTTAATTTAAAAAAAATACAGTGAAAGATTTTCCTATCATGGTAGGTATACATTAAGGTTATGTTGTTATGATTTATCTCTTTGCCTTAGTGATTGATGAATTATCAAAAAATATTTCAAAAAAAATGTCATGATGTAAGCTTTTTACATATGATATTATGCTTATTGATGAGACCAAAGACGATATTAATGGAAAATTGAATTGTGGATAAACACTTTGGAGACTAAAAGATTCACGATAAGTCAGAGTAGGACTAAGTATATGAAGTGTGAGTTTTTGTTAGAAACATATAGTGGTCAAGACCTTGTGTATCTACTTGGTCAAAAGATACCCAAGAAAAATATTTTTAGATAATTAGGATCAATTTTGCAAAAAGGTGGAGTGATTGATGAGGACATGAATCATAGAATCAGAGCAGTGTGGATGAAATGATGGAGTGTATTTGCGTTTCTGTGTGACTACAAAATTTCCCTTAAGCTAAAAGGAAAATTCTATAGAACAACGGTAAAACTTACAATGTTATATGGAGCTGAGTGTTAGCCAACACATAGACAACATGAGCATAAAATATGGGTAGCAGAAATGAGGAGGTTAAAAGAGTGGATATATGGTTATACGAAGACGAATAATATAAGAAATGAGTATATTCGACGAAAGGTAGTGTTCTGCTCGGAGAGAACAGAAATGTCCAACAAGTGGTGTTGGATGTTTTTATGTAGGATCAGGCTCTCTCTCTCTTAAGAAGCTTATGAAACTAAAGCAACTTAAGGAAGAAGAAGATCACAACAGCAATACGCACGGTGCAATTGGTGTGCAGTATGTGCCATGTGAATGGAAAGAGAGAGTCAGAATTGTGTGTACCTTTCACCATGGTTTGTACTGTATTTATAGGATTCTAACCTGGACTATGATAGTAGACAATTGAAGCGCAATATCTTCTTCCGAGATATTTGGAGATATAGATAACTGGAAGATAACAGTTATATCTTCTATCTTCTGGTGGTTGTGATAATGGATGAGTGGGAATTTGAATATTTGAATTAATAGGACAAAAGATAATATATCACTTATCTTTTATTCGTAACAGATGCCCCTCAGCCCGGTCATCTAGCAGTCTGGGTGGCCGGGATGTATCAATACTGAAGCCAAAAATGTTTTTAAGCAAAATCCGAGCCAAGTTAATTGAAGTCCGGGCCGACGTGATCATCATCTGAACCGAGGTGATCAAAGTTCGAACCGAGGTGATCAAAGTTCGAGCCGAGGTGATCAAAGTTCGAGCCGAGGTGATCAGCATCCGAACCGAGATGATCAATGTCCGAACCGAGATATTCTTCATATCTGTCCCTTATCGAAACAATCTATCATCTGACAATTTCCACCAGTCATTTCCCACCGACTTTGATACCGAGCTATCTCTTGTCTTTTCAAGGTAGCCTGGACAGCTATGAACATAGAGGAATGGAACGACTTCTCGTTTCCAATTGCCACGTGTCTTGTCAATCAACTTCTGTCTTTTCTTTGCATGCTTCACTAATGACACCTTTGCCCCTTCCACGTCTTTCCATATCCAGCAGTTATTATCCACAACTTTTGAATTCTGGCGGTTACTTTTTTCGTTTAATGTGTGCCCCTTCCGTTTCATTTCATTATAGTGCTTTATTGCGATTAACTTCTTCGTTCATCTTCCCTTGCATCTCTTCTACATCATTTGCAACTCCTGCATTCTCGTTTCTTCTTGTGCCTTCTCTGAGTCATTCGTTCCTCGCTGTCGATTCTCCTTCCATCAACCCTCCTCTATTCCAGGTATTCCTCATTTACACTCTTCTTTTATTTACTGTCATTTCAATTCCTTGTGTTTCTTCCTGTTCTACACAAACCCTAAGTGTCGGTATTTTTGCACGTTTCTTTCTCTTTTCCTATTCCCCAGTTCTTGTGCTTTTTCCACATTTCTGTGTTCTTCCAATATAAACCATGAAATACACTCCTGAACAAGAAGAGAAAATCCGTAAATCGGTTTCTCCTCGTGCTGCATTCTGGTTTTTCGGCTTGCCCCTTTCTGAAGAAGAAAAGAGAAAATCCCTGCTTCGAGTTCCTTCTAGCCCTGGCAATCCAAGAGCCCCTATTCCCAAACCTCCCAATCCTTCTAGATTAGGGTCTTCTAGGGTAGGGTCATCATCACATCAAAGGTCAGCGATACTTGCTTCAGAATCTAGAGTACCCCCTAGGGCTCCCACTCTTTCGAGTAATGCCCCTTCAATCAATTCTGGAACCAGCCCCGTGCCTGAGCCGGAATTCGAAATTCAATATGAACATTGTTCAAAATGTGTGGAGGAATTTATGTACTTAGCCAGTAGGGATCTCAATAGACAGGCCGAGGACCTGCTAGATCGATGTCGTCATAATCCCATCAGGGTTCCTAGGCCTCCTCCAAAAGAAGCCAATGCCCCACTACCCCGGTTAGATCATAGTGCTAGGGTGCCGACATCTGTTGAAGATTCAGCCGTACCGACTCCGACCTCTTCTCCCTTTAGCCCTTTGAAGATTCATTTTCCAGGTACTTTACTAATCACTGTCCTTTTTTATTGTCATAGGTAGCTATGGATCCATCTATTGCCAGAACTGCTGAGGAATCCACGACCAGGTCTCAATCCCAAACTTTTTTTCCTGCTTTAACAGGTAGGTTTCCCTGGGTTGCTCATGAGGTGTTGCAACACACCTCTGTGATGGGCTCCGAGGATCTTGCTTCACTCCCCCTCGGAGTCTAGGAAGGTTTTTATGTCTGCCTTCCCCGCCCGGGTGAGCCTATATGCTCTACCCGAGAGGACAATGATCCTGACTTCTTTTTATTTTATAAAGACATAATTACTCGGTTGGGAGTCCGTTTTCCCTTTACTGACTTTCAAATGTGGGTGTTAGATCACCTGCAAGTTGCCCCTTCTCAAATTCATCTGAATGGCTGGGCTTTCATGCAAGCCTTCGAAATTCTTTGCCAAAAATTGGAAATCCCTTGCACTTGTTCTTTATTCTTTTATTTTTTCTCCGTCCAAACCAACTGATCAGGCAAAGAACCTGCCGACCGGAAAGGATGAACCTCTTTCCGAGGTCGTAACGACCACCATTCTAACCGTCGACTCTTTTCCTTATTCGCCGAGTCCTTTAAGGGCTTCAAGGATAAATTTTTTAAGGTTGTCACCGAACCCGGCCAATACCCTTTCTTTTCCAACTCTTCTGATTCTTCCTCTGGATCCTGAAAGTTCCCATTATACTGGTATTCCACTCATCATGATCTTCCTTCCGCTTTTTATCGAACCGACGAGACTCAGTTGTCGGATTCGGATGCTACTTCTGCAGCTAGAATATTGTCATACAAAGCATCGAAAAGCTTGGCCCCCATAACTTATTATATTCAGTGTGGTCAGTTTGAATTTCTTTTGAAGATTACAATTGAAAATTTTAACTCTGTTGCACTAACATTATTTTATTGTTGCTGTGCAACCGTCGAGATGAACTCCAACCCGGCTCCCCGACGTGCTCACCTCGTGGCCCTCAAGTCTCAGAAGAAGCGAAGGCTAACCGAGGGCAAAGGCAAGGCGGCGGCCAGCGATTCCCGCTCAGCCCCGGTTCCTGTCGAGCCTGTAATTGAGGCTCCCTCAGCCCCTCTTCCATCTTCTCCGACGGTCGAGGCACCCGTTGTCGTCCTTGACGAGCCCATGGCCGACGTTGTTCCTGATGCCCCGGCCCCTGCTGAAGCCCCTGCGTCGGTGCCCGAACCTCCCGAAGAACACATCCAACTGTCCCCCGATCTCTCTGGGACCAGGGTGTAACTCGGGAACCAGGCACCCAAAAGGTATTCCGACCTGGTTCCCTTCACCGACCTCGAGCTGGATGAACTAAGCTCGATGGAGCTGGCCTGCCTCAAAAGTGCCACCTTGCTCGGAAGCTTGGCATCTTTAAATAAAAAAGCTTGCAAGGTGGCTGCCGAGCTCGAGGCTTCTGAAAATGAGACCCGGCGGCTTCAACAGGAACTGGACCTTGCTCGGGAAAGTGCAGCTGCTTCAGCCAAGGAGGTCGAAGCATCCCGAGTGGAGACCAAAGAGGCTCAAGAGTCGGTGGCCAAGCTGACTTCCGAGCTCGAGGCTACCCGAGCCCAGCTGAAGACTTCTCAGGCGGAGGCTGAATCTTCCCGGGCTGCTGTGGCCAAGTTGGAAAAAAGTGTGTCCGTATACCGAGGTCGGGCCGCCGACGCTGTCGCCCGGTGTAAGGATATGCTTGCTGTTAACAAGAACAAAACTAAACAAGTTGCTGATACTCTCAACGAGCTTATATTTGTTCGGTCACAGCTAGCCCGGTCCACCGAAGCTTCCTTCAACAATGCTTTGGATCAGGTTCGCTTCCTTAATCCTGGCATCAAGCTGAACATCGAGGGTATGCACTTCAAGTCTTACATCGGAAATGGTCAGCTGCTAACCGTTTCCGACAGTGAAGAAGAGAAGTCGAGCTCGGCGGACACGCCCAAGGAGGATCCAGCTCGGGGTGGTGACGGGAATTGAAGGGCCGGGATGCCCGTTTCACTTGTATTTATTTTCTTGCTCTTTTTGAACAATTCCTGAATACTCTACACAATTATTTGCAATAAGCGCTCAAAGGTTGTGCACAACAAAATGTTCCTTGCAATAAGGATTTTATTAAAAATCTTCGAAGATTTACATAAGTTCATGATCTCAATGACAGACTTGCGCGGGTTTTATGTTCCTAGTTCACATAATCGACTAATGAGAAATACATGAAAAGTTTCTGGTGATTCCTACTAAGGGAAATCCCTGTTAACTCCCATGATCCCTATGACTGGCTTAATAGCCAATTAAAGGGAAACACATGGTGTCCATGATTCTGATGACGGACTTAGAGCCAACTAAAGGAAAACACATGGACTTTCTCGGCTGTACATTGTCAGCTATAATACTTCTTCAACTTGTCCACGTTCCAAGTCCGTTTGACTTGCTTGCCGTCTAATGTCTCCAATAAATACGCTCCCTGCCCAAGATTTTGGACAACCCGGTATGGTCCTTCCCAATTTGCTGCTAGCTTCCCATCTCGGGCATTCTTATTCCCGATGTCTGCTCAGCGTAACACGAGATTGCCTTTTTCAAAAGATCTCGGTCTCACTCTTTTGTTGAATCTTTGAGCCAATTTGCCCTTTCGATGCAGATCTCGGCGATGGGCAGCAGCGCAGACTTCTTCTATCAAATCCAGCTCAGCAGCAAGTGCAGTATCATTGTCGTTCTCCTGAGATATATGATGCCTTCTCCAAGATGATTGGCCGATCTCTACAGGAATCATGGCTTCGCAGCCATAAGTCATCCTGAATGGGGTTTCTCCGGTAGCTGTTTGGGCCGTAGTTCTATAAGCCCAAAGCACATAATAGAGTTGCTCGACCCAGTTCGGGCCGGCTTCATGCATTCTTTTCTTTAACCCTTCGAGGATAATTTTATTTGCTGCCTCTGCTTGGCCATTAGATTGTGGGTGCTCTACCGAGGCAAAATGGTGCTTGATGTGGAAGCCGGTCATCATTGCCTTGAACGTACTGTCGGTAAATTGTGTCCCATTGTCGGTGACGATCTCCGCCGGGATTCCAAACCTCGCCATTATACTACGTTCCAAGAATTTTTGAACACGGGCCGAGGTGATAGCAGACAACGGCTCGGCTTCAATCCACTTGGTGAAGTAGTCAACGGCCACTATTAGCCATCTCATTTGACCTTCCGTAGCTTTAAACGGCCCCAGGAGATCCATGCCCCATTTGTAAAAGGGCCACGGAGCGGTGATCAAACTGAGCTCGGATGGAGGGACCCATACTATTTTTGCATGCTTCTGACAACTGTCACACTTCTTAACGTGTTTCGCTGCATCCGCCTTTATGGTCAGCCAAAAATATCCTACGCGAAGAGCCTTCAGTGCCAAAGCCCTTGCCCCCATGTGTTGTCCATTAATCCCTTCGTGTATCTCCGAGAGCACATACTCGGCCTGATCCGAGCTTAGACATAATAATAGTGGGGTATGTAGACCTCGGCGATATAGTTCGCCGTCAAGAATCACATACATCGCAGCATCTCAGATCAATCTTTTTGCCTCCAATTCCTCATCTGGGACGACTCCTTGCTCTAAGTAATTAATTATGGGCCTCCTCCAGTCCTCAGCGACCAGTATAACCATGACGCACGCCGGCTGGGCGAGCTCCTGTTGTATAACCGTCCTGTGGTTCCCCGCTCCTTTCGTACTAGCCAACTTTGATAGTATGTCGGCTCGAGCGTTCTCTTCTCTTGGAATGTGGGCGACTATCACCTCGTCAAATTTCGCCATGATTTCCTTTACTTTAGCTGTATTTGGCCAGTAAAGGGCCCTTGTTTTGATACCTCCCCTCGATCTGGGCGGAAACAAGTTGTTAGTCAGTGAAGACGTTTACTCGTGACGCTCCCTGCTCCCTTACCTGTTTTAGCCCGGCAATCAACGCTTCATACTCCGCTAGATTGTTTGACGTCGAAAAATTAAGTTGAAGCGATTGCTCAAGAGATAACCCGTTGGGATTTTCGAAGATGACCCCGGCTCCACTTCCCTTAGCGTTAGATGAACCGTCGACATAAACTTTCCACACCCTATCTTTCTGTTGCGTGGATGATGTCGGGGTTAATTCTACTATGAAGTCGGCCAAAGCTTGGGACTTAATGGCATGGTGGGCCTCATACTGGATGTCAAACTCGGATAGCTGAATGGCCCAATTCATCATTCTTCCTGCTAAATCCGGCTTGTGCAACACCTGCCAGATGGGTTGATTTGTTCGTACAACGACGGTATGACTCTGAAAATACGGGCGAAGCCTCTTTGCTGTCGTGAGCAGAGCAAAAGCCACCTTTTCGAGCTTCTGGTACAGCAATTCTGAGTTTTTCAGAGCTCGGCTCACGAAATACACCGGCAGCTAAGTCTTGCCCACTTCTCTTACTAGGACGGCGCTAATGGCTTCTTCCCCGACAAAGAGATACAGGACAAGCGTCTCACCCGGTTCGGGCTTTGACAATATTGGAGGTGAAGCCAAGCATGTCTTGATCTGCTGAAATGCCTCTTCATACTCCGAGTTCCATCCTATGCTTGCTTCTTTCTTCAACAACTTGAAGAAGGGAAGGGCCTTTTCCGCGGACCTTGGAAGAAACCGGGTTAAGGCCGCCATCCTCCCCGTCAATTGTTGGACCTCCTTCTTGCTGGACAGAAACTGCATATCCAGAACAGCCTTGGGGTTTGCCTCTATTCCCCTGTGAGTCAGTATGAAACCCAGGAATTTTCCAGCTCTTACCCCGAACGCACACTTCAGCGGATTCAGTCGTATGCTGTGCTGCCTTAGTTTCTGGAAAGTTTCTTCCAAATCTCGGATATGGTCCCCGGCCACCGGTGTCTTTGTGATCATATCGTCAATGTATACTTCAATATTGTGCCCGATCTGATCTGAGAAGACCTTATTCATCATCTGCTGGTAGGTTGCCCCAGTATTTTTCAAACCGAAAGGCATGACATCATAACAATAGTTTGCATCAATACCTCGGAATGTCGTCTTCTCTCTGTCGTCTGGATGCATGGGTATCTGGTTATACCCAGAATACGCATCCATAAACGATAGCAACTAAAAGCCGACCGAGTTATCTACAAGCTGATCGATACTCGGCATCGGATACGAATCCTTGGGACAAACTTTATTCAGATCTGTGTAGTCGACACAGACCCGCCACTTCCCGTTGGATTTTTTCACCATTACCACGTTGGAAAGCCACGTCGTATACTGTATCTCTCTTATAAATCCGGCCTCCAACAACTCTTCAATATGCTTTGTCAGAGCTTGCCTCCTATCTGGGCCGAGCTTCCTGTTCTTCTGTGCCACTGGCTTGGAACCGGCATACATGATCAGCTTGTGGCAACAGAAGGTGGGCTTAATTCCAGGTATCTCGGATGCCTTCCAAGCAAAGATATCCTGATTTTTCCTCAGGCATTGAATCAGCTTGCCCTTGGTTTCTGGATCACATTGTTTACCCACCTTCGTAATTTGTTCCGAGGAACCACCGATCTGGACATCCTTAAGCTCGTCCACTGGCTCTGGTCTCCATTCCTCGATATCCCGCATGTCTAGTTCTACCAGATTAACTGGCTTTCGGGATGAATGTGTCTCTGCCCTGGATCCTCCTTGCTCTCCTTGCCAAATTCGAGGTGGGGACGATGGGCCTCCCTCCGTTTCTCTGATCGTGTTGTAGTAACACTGCCGGGATTCTCGTTGATCTCCGCAAATCATAATGACTTTGCCTAGGTGCCCGATCATCTTCATCTTCTGATGCTTCGTGGACATGAGGATGTCCCATTTATGAAGCGTTGGCATGCCGAGAATGATATTGTATGGGGACGGGAAGTCAGCCGCCATGAATGTGACCCTTTCTGTTTTGAAACCCTCCTTTGTCCCCAACGTCTGAAGATCAATGGCCCCCTTCAAGCCGATGCCTTCTCCATTGAAGCTATACAGCATGATTTGGCACGACTTCAAATCTTCCTCCTTCAAATTCATCTTTTGGAAGGCGCTCCAATTGATGATGTCGGCCGAACTACTGTTGTCGACAAATATCCTTTTGACCCAGAAATTGGCCACGGTTCCTGTTATGACGAGGCCGTCTTCATGCCCGGGTACCACTCCTTTCAAATCTTCCTCGGTAAAGTAAATAAGCGGCGGTGCGGCTTTCTTGTTATTTCTACTAATGCTTTCCTTGAACCTCGGCCTATCCCTTACCGACATTACCTCCTTGAGGTACCTCTTCCGCTGGTTGGCAGTATCACCTCCTCCTCCCATTCCTCTTGTGATGACATTGCATTCGAACTCGGGTTCTGGGAAATCCTCGTCCTTTTTTCTTTTCTTGTCATCTCGTTGCTTATTCTCCTGCTAGGCTTTCCTTTTGGCTTGGTGCCCCTGGGTTCGAATTACGTACTGGCGGAGTTTGCCTTCACGAACGAACCTTTCTATCGCATCTCGGAGATCCCAACACTGGTCGGTCGTGTGTCCCGGTCCATTGTGAAAAATCACAATACCGGGAGTAATCCAGCCCTTCTCTCCTTATTATGGGAGGAGGTCGGTCAACTTTCCTCATCTCGGATCTCCTTCCATATTTGACCGAGCGTAGCATTCAGCGGAGCATATCTGTCGAACTTCAATTCATATCTCCCGGGCCTGATACGAGGGTCGGGGATGCCTCGTGGAGGTCGGCCTGACGGGGTATTCGACCGATGCCGGCTGGACTGTCCGACCTGGGGATCCTCCTGGCGTCGGTTCCGTGGTGAGGAGGGTTTTTTATTTTTCCTCGGAACCGAGTTAGCGATCTCCATCTGGTCCAACTCCAAATACTTTTTGGATCGGACTCTAAATTCGTTTAGGGTTTTTACAAGATCCTTATAAATTGATTTGGCAAGACGGGAAGACCCGTTGAGCCCGGCCGACAGAAGGTGAACGTGGACTTTCTCTTCTAACCCTTGGACTTGCAATGCGGCTTCCTTAAATCGATCCAAGTAGCTCTGCAAAGTTTCCCCCGGCTACTGACGTATCTTTCCTAAGGCAAACTCAGATTTCGGCTGCTTCTTGCTTGTTACGAAATTCAGCAAGAACTTATGGCCAAAATCTTCAAAGTTGTGGATGGACTGCAGCGGCAAGGAGTGGAACCAGGTCTGGGCGGCCCCAATTAGAGTGGTAGCAAAAATCCGAGATATGATGGGTTCATCGATTCCTCGAACGCACATCTGCATGTCAAATTCATCAATATGTACCTGTGGATCTTGGCTCCCGTTGTATTTGGACAAGAAGGAGCCGTCGAAGTCCTCCAAGAACTGAGCATCCACTATTTGATCGACGAACGGACTGTTATTCTGGTGGCCCCGGTGATACTTTCTCCGATAAATATCGTCGCCTTGGCCGGGGTGACGGATGATTCCTCCCGTCGGTCTTTCTTCCGCAACGTATTCTAGTGTTATGGCCGAGGACAAACGAAGTGCCTCGTGATGGGAACGAGATGCTCTTCCTTGCTCGGAATGATCAACGGGATCTCTATGGCCGGTTCCCAACGTGCGGGTCGACGTCTCTGGTCTCTGCCTCCTAGTTGCTGCATGAGGCTGGTCGGTTTCTGCGTGGCCTTCCAGGTGGTCGGTATTTTGTCGACGTTCTTCCTCTCGTCTTCTGTTACTACGTTCCTCCAACTGGGCAATTAGCCGCTGGATATCTTCCTGGCGCTGGAGTTCATAACGTTTTTCCATATTCTCCATTCGAGCTAACAGGGACTGGAGAGCGTTCTGGATGAAACGCTGGGAATTTTCTGGGACTTCTTGCGCGGCCGGTGGTGTGTTGGCCGGCACATGTGCTGCTGGTCCCGCACGGGACGAGTCCGTGTGGGACAATGCATCTTCTGCCACCACGTTCTCCGGATTCAGATTCCTGGGTGGTTCTTCACGCCTAGCCATCTGATGCCTTCTGGTATTAGCCATTGAGAATTGGTGGGATTCGAAATTTATCTTCCCCATAGACGGCGCCACTGTTCTGCTCGGAGAGAACAGAAATGTCCAACAAGTGGTGTTGGATGTTTTTATGTAGGATCAGGCTCTCTCTCTCTTAAGAAGCTTATGAAACTGAAGCAACTTAAGGAAGAAGAAGATCACAACAGCAATACGCACAGTACAGTTAGTGTGCAGTATGTGCCGTGTGAATGGAAAAAGAGAGTCAGAATTGTGTGTACCTTTCACCATGGTTTGTGCTGTATTTATAGGATTCTAACCTGGACTCTGATAGCAGACGGTTGAAGCCCAATATCTTCTTCCGAGATATTAGGAGATATAAATAACTGGAAGATAACAATTATATCTTCTATCTTCTGGTAGTTGTGATAATGGATGAGTAGGAATTTGAATATTTGAATTAATAGGACAAAAGATAATATATCACTTATCTTTTATCCGTAACAGGTAGCATTAGTTCCGGTGAGTGAAAAGATGATGGAGCATGAAATGAGACGACCTCTGGATGTTCACGTAAGTAATGGCGGATCCAAAAAAATAATTAAGAGGGGGCATTAGTGGTGGACTCAAGAAAAATCATTTATGTCTGCATATTTAGTGGTGGGGGTTTGGGGGCGTTGCCAATAATCTTGAGAATAAACAATAATCTAAAGAAACAAACAAATAGGCAGACCAAATTCGTGTTCTGGATTGAATAAAACAATGAAAACAATCCATTTTGTACTACTAGTCTACATCTCAATCACCTTCTCATTTGAGCACAATATTGCAGTACTAAATAAAGCACTAAAAACACTAAAAATTTGAGGCAGACAAGCACTAAATAAAACATTAAAAATTATTCCGGCGCAGTTCACAAATCACAATAGTTTAGTTTATAATATAAAACACTAAAAACTATATGTCAAGTAAAAAACACACTCACATAGACCAATTTACATTTAATAGGAAAATAAGGGTATATTGATAATTTAATAGGAAAATTTAAGGGGGCACTTGTCCCCCAATCATCTACCTAGGTCCACCAGTGCATGTAAGAACAAGAGCTTGTTACCAAGAGATCATCACAAAGAAAGGTAGAAGTAAACCAAAACTTACATGAGGAAAAGTAATTAAACAATACTTAATGGAGTATAATATATATTGGTGGAAGGTATATCTTAGGATATAATGAAAAAAATTTATAAACTTAATGCAGGGTTAGACTCGTTATTATCTATATATTCCGTAAGATCCATTTTAGTTTTTTTTTCTTTTTATTTTTTTCCTCCTTTCACCCTTCTTTTATTTTATCTTTTTTTTCGCTTATTTCCCTTTTTTCTTAACTTTTTTTTCCAACTTTTTCTAATTTATTATGAAGTTTATCTATCACTAATCTTAATTAACATAAAAACTTATTTTAAATGTGTTATTGAATTTGATGATGTTGATAAAAAATTCTGTGTATCAAAATTAAACCATTAAATTAAATATTTCACTCGCTATAATTAAATGATGCTAAAGCATGAAAGGCTTTTACACCGCAAATATATTCTAATTAAATATTAAAAAAATGTTGAAATATATTTGTGAAAAACCTGATTGGCTGAGAAGATAGGAAGCGCGTCACCTAGGTTGGTCCTCCCCCAACCAGTGGTCCCACTCCCACACACGTCATACGACCTTTTTCAGTATCTTCCCTAGTCCACCGTCCAACCAAACCAACCCCAATTTTTCGTGCTCCCCAATTCAATTCTAAGCTGCAGACGGAATATTCCAAAACACCGTCACTTCTCCACCCCGAACAAAACAATACAAAACTCAACATGTGAGTATATTATTTTGAATGAAATTTATTTAATAAAATTTATTTTGATTATAATTGAATTTGAAGCAATATAATTTATATTTTTAAATATTTTATTATTATAGTAACAATAAGTTAGTAATAAGATTTAGTATAATGTTTTCTTAATGCAATAACTATTTTTGTTTTAAATTTGAATCCATTTTGGATTTATTTTATTTTGTTAATGTGAAATTAAGTTCATATTAGGTTTCGTGTAGGATTCTTCTAAATCACGTTAAAATATGGTTAATTAATTTTGATGGTTTTTTCACATATTTAATTCTACTTTAAAGAATTGAATTTAGATCTAAAAATCATTGAATCAATTTTATGTGTTAGATCGGATAATTTTTCTAAATTTTACTTCTAGCATATTTTTACAACACAAATCCTACCACTTTCAATCAATATTTTATCAAAATTAATTTCATTAACATTCATATTAATATAATTATGAAAAATCCAAGTGAAACAAAACATACCCTCGTTCTCCTCTGTCACACGTTACGTCGTCGTTAAGTCCCGCCACTCTCTCCTCTCCATAGGTTACTGTTCCACACAGAAACGCATATACACATTTCATTTCTTTCCTCCACAATTTGCATTTTTCCTCTCTTCTTTTCCTTTTCTCCTCATTTTACATTTCCCCTCTTTCGATTCTCCTAAGAGGGGAACCCAACCCAACAATTCCTCCATCCCTCCATTGGTCACACCATGGTTCCCTCTACCTTTCTGTTCCATTTCCTTATCTTCTTTTCCCTCCTTGTCTCGTTTTCCTTCTCCAATTCCGATTCCGATTCCGATTCCAATTCCGTGGGCCCCACTCTCCACCGCGTGTTCCCGCGGCCGCTGATCGTGGAGTACCCGGAGTTCGAGGTGGGGCTGCGGTGCGGCGCGTGGCGCGTGGCGGGAGAGGCGAACAACCTGGGCGCGTGGAGGACGGTTCCGGAGGAATGCGCGGAGTACGTGAAGGAGTACATGACCGGGAAGGGGTACGCGGTCGACCTCGAAGTGGTCTCCAAAGAGGCGGAGGAGTACGCGAGGAGTGTGCCTCTCGGCGGCGACGGGAAGGACGCGTGGATTTTCGACGTCGACGAGACTCTCCTGTCAAATCTCCCCTATTATGCCGCACACGGATACGGGTATTCCCACAAAAAAGTTTATTGTATTTTGTTTAGTTACTCTTTTTTGGTGCGTAATATTCAATGTTGATAACTAATCTCCGAAAACAAATTGACTGACAACCTCTAGTATCCGTTCGGTAGAGTGGAAAGAAATAAAATTAAATGGAAATTATATGAAAATTATGAATTAAAGTAGAGTTGTTAGAGTAAACCATGTTAATTAGCTCGAGTATTATTCTCTTTCTTAATTTAGTTTTTATGTTTAGAGTTTTACTAACGTTGAGGGACTATTTTAAAGAATTTTTCAATACTGGGGTTATTTCGTACGATTTTTAATACTTGAAGGATTACATGTAGGTTAAACATATGAGTTAATTTGAATTTGAATAAGGTGGAAAAAAATAGCAGAGATAAAATACGAACAATGATGTATTTTCTATAGTTCAGCCATTTTTTTAATTGAAATTTCAAAATTTTCTCTTTTATTTCGTTTTTTCCCCTCAACCAAACAAAGGTTTAAGATAGAGACATTAATTTAGACATATCAAATCCTCATTTAATTATAATGGTGTTGCAAAGATAGTTTTTTGGCTGAAAAATAGAGTAATTTGGAAAGGACATAAGAAGTGTTATAAATTATTGTTTAACAATCAGGAGAGATTGAAGATACTGTAATCCTATTTGGAGTTGGGAATTTTATGCTTTTGTAGGATTTAAGAACTCTGTTTTGTACTCTTTGGTTAAAAAAAAAAAAAACAAGAAGTTAAATAACCCCAAATTCATGCTTAATTGCCCCTAGTTTTGTTTGGATAATTTTGGAGCTTGAATTGGAGTTTACTTTTACACTAAAATAGCTTTTAAGCCAAAAGTTCTGTAGTGTGACCATTTGGAGGGGTTAATCAGGTTTTGATGTTTTCTTATTCCTTCCTGTGAATATTCCTCTATTAATGAATGACTCTGGACAGTATTCTTCTGTAATTATCATGCTAACTTGAGTTATTTTTCTTTCTTCCAAACATGAACCTTTGTTTGCATTTGCTTGTAGGCTTGAGGTCTTTGACCACGAGAAGTTTAACAATTGGGTGGAGAAGGGTGTAGCTCCAGCCATTGAACCCAGTTTAAAGCTCTATGAAGATGTTTTGAATCTGGGATTCAAGGTTATTCTACTGACTGGACGGAGTGAAAGGCACAGGAGTGTCACTGTTGATAATTTGATCAATGCTGGGTTTAAGGAATGGGACCAGCTCATACTAAGGTAATTCCCAAAACATATTTGCTAATTTTAGAATAGCAAATGAAGTTTGTATATTTAATAAATGCTGTAAGATTGGAATATATGTGTATGTTCTGCAACTAGTTCTGTTTTACATGAACAATTTAATAATGCTTTTGTGATCTGGATAAATTTTGTTATTTTGTGTTTAAACCACCAAATCATTCAGATACATTATGCCTCGTACCAGTCGCTCGAAGATTTGGCATGTTTTCATTAAGAATAACCTGAATGATAACATTATAATACCATTTCTTTTATGGTTCAACTGTTTTGTCTCCTAGCATGCTTGATGCTATCATAAAAAATTAATATACCATGGATAAATTAAAGACAATGTTTCATGACCCAGAACAGAACATTGAAGAAGGATAAACTTTGCCTTGGTTTATTTTAGGAAGAATCTTGCAGACGACCCATTGATTCCAGCCTCCTTTTTTCGATGGACAGCAGAATCTGCTTAACTGAAATCATCTTGGTGATAATGTTTCAGAACATAAGAAAAATTACACTAAAAGTTGATATTTTCTTTTTGTAGGGATAGCTTACCTTTAGTTCAAGTTAAGCTAGTTTAGTTGTTTGCAAGTGAGAAGATCAAGTATAGGCAAAATAAAGCAGGATGGTACAATTAATAGAACTACAAACAAATAAATAGCAAATATGAGAATAAAGGCATGAATTTCAGATATTTTAATGCATTGCATGGCTCTAGACAAGGTCAGATGGAGCATTTAATATAGAGTTCAAGCAGCCTAGTTAATGGTGATTGGTGTAGAGAATATAGTTTTAGTTTTACAAAATGATTTTTGCTCATTAGCAACCTACAGCTAATGTACAACTTCTACCATAGAGGAATTTAATGGATCCTGATTGCACATGGTAAGGTCACAGAGGATTTCCTTCAGTGGCGGATCCACACTACGATGAGGGTGTGCACATGCACCCCCTCATTTTAAAAAATTACATATAATTATCTAATATTTTTATATTTTACCTCCCTAATTTTATATATTTGAACCCACTACTCTCATATTTTTATATTTTCACATTTTATACTCTTTAATGTTATATATTTGAACCCACTATTCTCAATTACCCCACTAATCTAGGATTCTAGATCCGCCATTGATTTCCTTATATCCATAGGAGTATACCAACACCAAGGGTTAATTTTAAGCCCTTGTCTTTCTACCTAGATTTGCGAGCTATATCTAGGAGCTATTACCTCACTGCACACTTATTTTCAAATGATATATAGTCCCTTGTTAGAGATGCGTTTGACAGAACTTAATAATGTTGTCTAGTCCATGAAGCTGATCCGAACGCCTACGCTACTGGGAAAAGGCTTTTGTAATTGTTATTCTATGCTACAGTAATTGGAAAGATTTCATGCTCTTTCCTTGTTATGGCTCTCCGGCCTCTCCCTAGTTTCAATCACTTAGTGTTTCTACAGAGTTAAACAGCAGGCGTTGTTTTTAGTTTCTTGAGTTCATATGTGTACTCCATATAAAATCCAAGTGAATACCATGTCAGCATCAATATTGGTATATCTTGTGAATGACTAGATGCTGTTGTTGGATGATATTACAGAAAGCTATTGAATGGTTATTATATTTTAGGTAGATGATGATATATTTGTCTTAATATCTTTGGAGAACTAATGTTAAAATTTATTAATTAATTTAATGATACATTCTCGATTGTTTTAAGTAAAACAAATTTCTCTCCTTGGCATATTATCTCATTGATGTCTGCGAATTTGTGTTTTTCTACACTGATAGAACTATATCCATATCATATTTTTGGGCCAGGATTCTGACAATACATACATTATCTATGGGAAAGCATTATAAGTTATGAAGCTGATTCATATATACTTCTTATCAAGGGATTGAGTACAAATGTGGCCAGTCTTGTCTTGCATTTTCCCCTTATTTTGAGATGTTTCTCTTCAGCAATTCATGATATATGGTCATATTTTCCTTTTTATTTGAATCATATGCCTTTAATATTGTTCATTGTTGTGTCTGTAAATTCTGTGTGGTTTGCCTTCATGTAGATTTTTTGGATTAGGCTTCACTGTTGCTCTTAATAAATTAACTTGCTATTGTGAAATGGGAAAAAACAGGAAAAAAATAAGAATAAATTTAACGCATTCCATTACAGCACCCTCCACAATATTTACATTCCTTATTTCCTTTCATAATTGATTCTTTCTAAGCAATTCATTTCCAGAATTTCAGAGTTTCACAACCTCTTCTGTTTGTTCTGTGCTGGCATAGACCTTTAATCAGTTCTTTTATGGATCGATGAGTGTTCTGAAATTTTGTTCAAGTGGACTGAAATACTCAATTTTTATGGATGAATTGTGAAGATACCTGAAATTTAACCCTTTATAGTACAATTTTGAATCTCAATTTAGAGTAGGATAGATGAGTAGATTTTAATTAATTTTGTCAGGTTTCCTAATCATAGGATTGGATTAAATGGAAGGGGAGATTAGATGCCCCAAACTCTATATCACGATTCTATATAATGTAGACAGTTTATAGGGGTACACAAGGCAATGTAGTTGATAGTTGTCTACTTATTACCAGAAATAACTACATCATAGTCCACTTGTATTCTGGAGTCTTCTTCATATCTTGGCACAAGTTAATTATAGTATGCCTGGTTGTAGCCCCATTTTTTGTGGTTGATATTAAGTCATTAATTTTGACTTATTTACTTACCAAGTTAATTTACCCTTCCTGCCTTTACTGTTCCTTTCTCTGTATCCTTTATGCTTTATATGCAAGGTGAAAACTTCTACTTAGAGAAGTTTTCTTTGTACATGTAATTATGTACAATTTTAGGATCATCATGCTTGTATTTTGAACTCTGAAGCTATGTCACTTTTATTTTATGCTAATTTTTCTGAATCTGTTATTTTGCAATGTTCAGAAACTTAGATGATCAAGGGAAACGAGCTGTACTCTACAAATCAGAGAAGAGGAGTGAGATGGAGAAAGATGGATACAGGATTCTTGGAAATTCTGGTGACCAGTGGAGCGATTTATTAGGTTCTTCAATATCTGTTCGGTCCTTCAAGCTTCCAAATCCCATGTATTACATTCCTTAATAAATGTCTCATTCATTTGCAAATAATTGCTGTTTGAATTGTACATAACGAAAGTGGGTCAATTCATATACTGAATATCATTGCAAATAATCCATAAACTGAATGTCATACAAATTCTAATACATACTGACTAAATTAAACTTGTGCGAAAACTCATGTAGCATTTGTCAGTTGTTAGTTAACATGATTGTGCATGGTTTAATTTTCTTCGGAATCATAACTATCACTTGGTAGTATGACTTGGGATAGCTTTTAAATTTTAATTATACACTCAACTTCCTTGACAACTAAGGAGGCATTTGCGGTTTACAGCTTTTAAGAAGAAAGCCATACGATTATTTAATATATCATATGCGTATCTTTCACCTAGTAATCAAAGACATTAGTCTTGCCTCTTCTGACGTAGTTTTGCAGCTTGCATACACAATGCGAGGAATTGAACCTGAGTTAACATGTTTATCTATCAATTAAGCTGGATTTTATCAGTAACAAGTCACACCATTTTATATTGATTTTTCTTCTTTTATGTCTTGTCAATTTTGATTTAAAATATGATTCTGATCCAATCGATGCTAACCTAAATTGCTTTATATATTAATAAATTTGTTTGAACTGATATATATATATATATATATATATATATATATATATATCAGTTCAAACAAATTTATTAATTTAGAGTTAAATTTTACATATAATTTCAAATTGATTGTTATTTCAATTATATATGTTCAAATAAAAAGAGAGAATTGAGTATGGTCCTACATATAATAGTATATTTCTTAAATAAGCACGATTAATATGTAAAATTTTAGGTAAATATCATTTAATATATATATTATTTGAGTTTAATTTAGGTTGGATTGATTTCATATTTTTATTTAACAGTTGATCTAATCTAGTTAAAACAATTTATCTTAGTTTTTATCTGTTTTCATCAAGTTACTTCGATTTTAAGAACTCATACTAATAACTTCGTGCTAGGCTCCAATGATTAGACTTTAGAGACCGAACATGTATTGCAATTTGCTTTTGCATGTTGCACTAGCCTATATGGTATGGGAGCAAAATTTCGTGCTTGGTGGGATTAAAGAGACCCCTAAAACTTACCATTGCTGAGTAGCTAACCTAAACTCCTCTAGTTGTGTTTGGCTCAAAATAATGACTAGTTCATTCCAAGTCCAAAAGCTTAAAGACCAATATCAGTCTTTTTGTCACTGAAACTTCTACTTTCTTTTCTTTTTCTTTCTTTCTCTCTCTTTTTTCTTTCTTTCTTTTATCTTTAGTTAAAGAGCATTTGTCACAATCCAAGCCACCTTTTAATAAAGATTGTGTTTTCAGCTGGTTGCCCACTCCAATGCCTATCTCTTCCTTGTGTCATGTAGTACTTTCCCTTGGCACATACATCCATTATGAAGGACCACCATATGGTGCCATAGCCTCTATTCTCACTCTTTAACACTTTGAGCTCTTTGTCTTTAGAGCAATGAGTTATATCAAAGTTGGTCCCTAATTGAACTTGCCTCTGAATAGGGAAAAAGGTGCCCCATTTAGCGTTGTTGAGTAATTGCCAATTATTGAAGTCGAAGCATCTTTTGCACAGTTACATTCAGATCAGCTGCTAATGTTGACTAGGTTATGTGCTTTTCTTTTTCTTTTTTGACTTCTATCCTCGTTTTCCTGTTAGAGAAATGACAAATTAGGTCATATTTAAGCTGCCCTATAGATAATATATACAACACAAATATGTAAAAGCATGAGGAGAAAAAACCCTTTATTTTCTCATATTTTAAATCAATCATTCTTAAATTAACAAATGAATTGGACAATGAAAAATTTTAATATGACCTTCAGCCATCACACCTGCTTCTCTAGTGATAATCAAGGTTTTAAAAAAAGATATGCAACCATAAATATTAAGGTTTTTCGGAGTCTTTTGTTACCATATCATGACTATAACTGCAATCGAATCAATCACATTTGTACCCAATACTTTTAAGGATTACAACTAGATCGCAACTATAAAGGCAATTTAAACAAGTCAAGATTAGGTTAAACTAGAATGTTATAACTATGTAGGGTAATGAGAATTTTACAAAATATTTAAGGGAAAAGGGCATTTCACCCCATTTTGAATACACCCCATGTCCCAGATGACAATCTTTTAATTTGTAAAAACATAATTCATTATCTGATTATCAACTTTCACTTTGTAATAAAAGGCGACACAAAAAATAATCCAAGACAATTTTATTTTTTTCCTTTTCGGTTGCTCTACTGTGCTCGCTAACGTTCTTTCTTTCATATGCATTTTGACTCTGTCCTAGTTAGGGATCCATTATATGCTTAATGCTTTAGGTAACTAGAAAACACTGGATAACTATATGTCTTAGAGCAGTCAGAACTTTCTTTCGGTGGAGGACGCGATGGGTTTGAAGTTGCATTTAGAAACACGAGAATTTCTAAGACAACGAGTAATACGAAACAAAAAATATTTCTTGGACAATGCTAAGTTGTCTATAACTTGAGATAAAAGGGAAGAAAGGAAAGGAGAGATAAGAAATTAACTTAATTGATGATATAATGTGATAAAAAGAAAAATATAAAGAGAAAAAAGAGTTGTTAATTAGATGTTTAAGATGTAATTTTTGGACTAACTGCAATGAGTGCAAGATGAGAACTAATTAGGGGTGTTACTTATCTAGTGTCATTACAAGATGAGATGTGATACACATGTAATAACTTATACAATATTATTTTTTTTTTGTAATAAATAATATAGAAGAAAGAAACAGACAAAAAAAATGTTGCTATGCTATACACATTATTGTACAATAAACATTTCTCTTCCAATATAATGCCTTATTTAAGTGATTTTATTTAAATATTTTCTCCAATTGTTAATCAAATCAACAATAACCATGTTTTGAATTTTAAAAAAATATTGAATAAGAATAACAATAGACAATTTTTTTAGCAAGCAATAGACTATTAGACATTAGACATTGGGAAAAAAATGAGAATCCATTGTTTTGTCATGATACGCACCGAAGTTGATTTGCACATTGGATTAGTTCTCGTCGAGAGGGCAATGATATACGTCAATTACTTTTTTTTTTTTAGTCTTGTTTAATAAAAATTAGAAAAATAGATACAAGAATATAAAATAATTTTATATTATCATTTAATAATAAATCATCATGTATATCAACAAGTTGTGAGTTTAAATTATATAATATTTAATTTTCTTAAATAAGATCTTGTATTCAAATTTTTTTTTTTTAAAAAAAAAACAGGTTAAAAGAGAAAATCCCACAAAAAATTATCAGTTAGATTTTTTTGATAGAGATTAATTGTCAGCAAAGTAACTTAAAAATCTTTAAAATATTTTATGTTATCAATATATGATTATTAAACTTTAAAAAAAATATATTAAATGATATTTTTAGTCCTTAAAATTTGAAAAAAATATAATTTTTTTATTATCTCAAATTAAAAAGAACAAATTACACCTGCATTCCTAAATATTTTTTAATTACACATAGGCATGACAACAAGATGAGTTGACTCTACCCGTCACATACGAAAAAAGGGAAATTAAAAAAAAAAGGAAGATTAGGTTCTAATTTGGGTATAAAAAGAGATGAATTTAAAATTTTAATACTCATCTATATTTTTGTTAAATTAGAGTCTAGTATACTCATAGGTAATTCACCACACCATTTTTTATACTTTAATTTATTGGTATATTTTTAAATAAATTATATATAATAATATTTTACTTATATAATTAGTTATTAATTATATTTTAATTTATTAGTGTATTTTTAATTAAATTATATATTTAGTTAAATGTATAATTTTAAGTTTGTTATTTAATTATCATTATTTAAATTATTTAACTATAAAAATAATTAATTTATATTTTGAAAAATAAAATAATAAATTTATAACAATAAAATCATATATATTATGCATACATATATGCTGCAACAAAAAGTTATAAAAAAATATCTAATGTGTATGTATAGGTATGGGTACAAGATTAGTCAGACAAGAGATACATATTATGTAACACCCTGAAATTTCAAAAACTATGGTCAAAATATTATATGAATTATTCTTGCATAGTTATTGATGTGAGTATTAAATTATGAGAAATTTGATGATCTATATTTAAATTATTTGGGTGAAATATTAATTAGAGACATTACAAAAATGTTTGAAGAGAAATAACCATATTGTCCTTTCCTTAAAATAGAAATTACAAAAATGCCCTTAGATATTTTGGTAAGATATTTTAAGGTTGAAATTACAAAAATACACTTGGATATTTTGAAAAATTATAATCATGCCCCTAGAGTGACAAATTACCATAATACCCTTGAGGCTAAAATTACCAAGACACCCTTAGATATTTTGTAAAAACCTGATAAAATTACAAAGTATCCTTTGATGAAAAATTACCAAAATACTTTGTGACAGAAAGCTTCAGAATATAATTTCTATGAATTTTATACAGTGATAACTTTGAAATTCTATTCAAGAAAATTTAGGTAGCAGAAAAGTATAGAAAAATGATAAGTAGAATCTGAGGAATTTTCTTTTAATTGTAGGATGTATAGACTTATTCAAAGAGATGATTTAGTAATTTTGATGGTCAGAAGTGGAACGGACCAAACCGAATCAAAGATATAAGCAGTTTTGAATGTAAGGTCTGTGTAGCATTCTGTATAGACTACTTGTGAGTTATTTACACTGTAATTGAAGTCAGTTTCTGGAAAACTCTAGAATTTTATTATTTAATATTATCCTTTAGGTAGAAGAGTTCAAATTGAACTTGAACTCCTCCTATGAATGCCATGTGTAAAGCTAAGTTCAAATTGAATTTTACTTCTTCCTATGAAAGGCCATGTGTGAAGACAACTTGGAATTGAATTCTTCTTTTTCATAAAAGGTGACATGTAGATACAAGGAAAACCACATAATTTTCTTCTCTTTAAGAAAATGAAAACATGATAAATAGAAAAATATCTTAAGCTTCATAAATTAAAATGATAAGATACAATCATGAAGGCTTAAGAAACATCTAGTCACTTGGAAGCCACCATTGATGAAAGGATAAGAAATCATCATGCTTTGGGAATTATTTATACAAAGTAGCATGAAAGAAAGTAAATTTTATCCTCCTTCTTTGTTGTCCACGTGAATAAGCTAGAAGAAGAGAGAAACTTCATGAACATGCCAAGTAAGAGGACATTTGGAAGAAATGTGTCATTCCTTGAAGGACATGTGTACAAGATGGCATAAAAGAAAGAAAAACTTGTCTTCCTTCCCCTTTAGCATGAAATTCACGTGAAGAAGAGTGTGGAGAGGAGTAGAAGTTTCATGAATGCCAGTTGGAAAGGCAAGCTCTATGATGAAGACAAGTGGTAGGACACTTGTATGGCATATGATAAACCTAGAAGATTTTTTTTTATAAAGTAAAAGAATCATCATGAATTTAGTTAGAATCCAATGGAACAAGAGGAACTAAGTAGGAAACTAAGTTAGAAGGGAACTAAATGAAGGAAATTAGTTAAGAAGGGCAAAAATGTCCTTGAATATTAAATCATTTCCTAAACACTATATAAAGGGGGGAGAGGGACCTAAAATGCAAGTCATTTTCCAAGCTTCCTCTACATAACCTTCACGTGAACATCCTCCCTCATATCACTCTCATCCTTTCATTTTCCAAGCTAAGATTAAGTAAGAAAGAAACTCCACCATCTTGAAGAATCACGTGTAAAGCTAGGTGCCTTTAGAAAGAAGTTTGACAAGCTTTATAAGAAGAAAACAAGGTATGTATAGGGAAGTTTTATGATAAAGATAATTTAAGTGTTGTTTAAATGTTGTGTGTTTGAATAAGTGCTTGAAATCTTGTGTAGTTTGATTTGTATTTAAGAAATTCTTGGACTTGAGTTATAGTTACATGACTGAGTGTTTCTATGAATTTAAACTCCATGTGTTGTTGAGTGTTTCTATAAATCTCTATGAAGTTCATGTGTTGTTGAGTATTCCTATAAATCTCTGTACATGAATAATATGCTGAAATTCTGTACATGAATATAAAGTTGAGTTCTATACTTTATGTTGAATTTCTGAGTAAAATATATATGAGACAGTGATTGAAGAACTAATGTTGAAAATAAATATGAGTTGAAAAGAGTTGTAAAATAAGTGAATCAGTTTCATATGTTTCATATGCATAAGAGTTGCCTCATAGAGGAGGTGTATATAAGAGTTACCTCAAAGAGGAGGTATAAGAGTTGCCTCAAAGAGAAGGTGTGTCAGATAGCTGCAGGAACTGAGTTCGAGCGTTCAGATAAGAGAAGTCTGAGCTGGGGGGTGACTTGGCAGTGGGAAAATCACGCCACCCATGATGATCACATGAAGTGTGGGTGAAAATCCTGTTGCAACATTGTGAGACCCTGACTGATCGTTTCAGTTCTGTGCCACAGGGATGGGGCTATCTTGACAATTGGTACCAAATAATAAGAGTTCAAGAGAATCATGCATCATGATAAGAGTCTAAAAGAATCATGCATCTTTAAGGATGTTGTTATGACTATCTGCATATTGAATATATTCTGTTGCTTAAATTATGTTTATCATAAACTTACCCTGTACTTTGTGTCTGTGGTTGACACCTGCTATGACCCCAATTTTATTTGGGTGAGCAGACGAACAGTAAAGAAGGATTGACAAGCTGTTTTTGATGGAAGACTTTGTTGAAGATGTTTTGATTGAAGATGTTTTGTTGTAATAAATATTTTAGATATGTGTACTATGTAATAGATTCTGTATCAGTTTGTGTTGTACTTTATAGTATATTTTAGTTATAAATGAACCAGACGTATAAATCTTTTGAATATTAGTTAATAGTGACCTTGGTTCAGTAATTTTTAACAAATTGACAAAGTGATTTTTCATTAAAAATCAATAATAACAAGATGGTAGGTTGAGGTGTTACACATTCGTGCTCTCATCCCATTTTAATTTTTTGGTAATATCTATATCCTTACTTGGTCAAAATGGACATTTCATGTTAAAGTCAGGACATATTTATGTTATAAAAAATGTCATTTTATATTTCAGATTAGTGCAAGAAGTAATTATAGGAGTGTAGGAAGCAACTGTAAACTCAAGGCTTACTTGGGCCAGTAGTGAGATTCAAACCTACCTTAAATGTAAATTACAATTATTATTATTTATAATGAATGTAATAAGGTTTAAATCTATGATCTTATGCATTCTATTCCAATTTCGATTAGTGGCCGATCCTAGTGTATTTATTACGGTTAAAACCTTTATCAACTATGTTTATTTGACTCTTCTTTCCTTTAATTTGTTGTATGCTATTTATTATTTATAATTAATTATTTAATCCAGTACAATCAATACTGGTATTAAAACTAATATTTTTCATATAACTAATAAACCAATTGAATGCATATTTATCTTGAATAACCTAATTTAATAATCTAATTTTAGAAAAATATTAGAAAAGGAATAAATTAGAATGTATATCTTTTGAAAGAAATACTTTCATAAAATAATTTTAGAAGATATTTTTCATCATTCAATCAATTAATATTATGATGAAATATTTTAAGGTCAATATTACTATAATATACTTAAATTATATCTAAAAACAACAATTTTACAAGATAGATTAAATAGATTAATCATCTTATCTATTGAGATCGAAATGTTAGATTCAAAAGTCAAAATTCTACCTTAAATTACATTTATCTGTCTTTTGTAAATTTGCATTCTTGAGAAAAGGAAAATTTTATTATAAAAAGTTGA
>PYAF01001314.1:28230-46444 GCA_007407185.1 Glycine tomentella | reverse complement strand
AAATAAGTTATGTAAAACTACCAAAAAGTTAATCAATACTTACTAATTTAGTTAACTTAAAAAATATTAAATTAAAACTAATTCATGCGTCTGTATATATATTTATACATACATCTAGCATATATATATATATATATGTATATATATATATATGTAAAATTATAAAATTAGTGAATAAATATTATAATTTATAATAATATAAAAAGTTATAAATTATAAACTTAATAACCGTAAAAGACACGAATGTTAGACTAGTAATATAATGGTAGTAGTAAAAAGAGCAAACTTTTAAAATTCTTTTCCCAAAAGACATAACAGCTTGTGAGGCATTTCTCTTTAAAATTATAAAAATCTTATCTTAATTCGTAAGAATTATAAGTACATATTTATACCTAAAAATAAGTACATACAAAGTCATATTAGTCTTTTTCAAAATTATAATTAATGAATTTAGTATTTAAAAAGTAATTTTAAAATATGTTACATAATTTTGAAAATAATTATTATGAAAATTAATACATTTCAGTTATGTAGTAATCCATAATTATATATAACACTATAAAGCAACGTTTTCACAATTAATGTATTTCAATTAAATTCATTTTAAAAAAATAATTTAATTTATATATATTATTAGTATAAAAAATTTATATTGTTAATTAATTAAGTATATGATTTTTAAATTAATTATTACAAATTTAACAATTTTATCATACATACTATCTTATTATTGTAATACTAAGATAGAAATTATTTATACTATCACTATATTTAAATTAATAATATATGTACAGACAACTCCACCCATATTTATAATTTCTTAAATTAATATATTTTTTACATTATCAAGTGATAATGTTTCCGCCACCAACCTTTTAAGGCGAGATTCACCCAACTAACAACTAAAACACCTGTGTGGTGTGGCAAATGAGTACTAATGTGGTTGGAAATAGTTCGGTTTAAATATATTATTAAATTTAAATTAAATTAAATTATTTTTTTTATGATTTGATTTAGTTTAATTTTATGATTTTTTAATTTATTATTATAATTTAAATTTATCGATTAAATTAACATATGTTATATAATTTTAAAATAAATTAAATTTTTATTAATTTTCTTACAATATTTTAATTAAAAATAATTATCTTTATTTATATTTAGTATTAATATAAAATAATATTATAAAATCTTTTTATAACATAATAGTAATTTGTATACCACTTGATATTTATCATTATTTTTTAACAATATTAATACATCATTTTTAACATATAAAAGTAAAATATATATTTTGATTATAAAACAAATGAAAAATAATAAATTATGTAATATTTATTATTAAGTATCACAATAAAAATTAATATAATTATAATATGTAGTTTGTTTAGTCTGGTTTGATTTTTCATAATATAATCCAAAAATTGAACCAAGCAATAACAAATATGCATTTTTTATATTTTTCATTTTTTATTTAAGCAAATTTTATTTTTTTTGGATCGGTTTGACGATTTGTAAACTGTTTGATTTGATTTTAAACATCCTTAATATCTTATAATATGAGAAAGAAGATTAAATTTGAACCATATAATTAACTATAAATGAAGAGTTAAAATTTTATGTCAAAAAATTATGACTTTTTAAGTGATAATGTGACATTAAATGTTGATAATTCATAGTTGATTATATAATTCAAATTTAATCATGTCACTTTCTTATAAGATATATTCATCTCATATAATATCTATTCAACGCAAATCGAAAAATCGACAAGTTCTTCCGCAGAAGTAAGATAGCTAGTAGACCACCTCAATGAGCAAGTCAGGGAGGCGGCCAGTTGAAGCTTCAATGGAAAGAACACCCAGAGCTCTTGCAATATGGATGACTGGGCTAACGCTAGCATTCGCTATCTCCATAGCGCTTGCTCAAAAAGGTCCGGAGTTATACTGATTATTAATATGAGTCTGAAAATTTTGTTATATATATATATATAATTATTTATTTATACATAAATAGATTAAGTTTTTAAAAATATTTAATGATCTGTTATTAGTTTCTGTACTGTTTTTCTAAATAATTCTTTTTTATTGAGAAATGTGCATTTCATGGAGTAAATACATTTATTGCTCAACAAGATTATCCCTTTCATACGTCCCTGATAGAAAAATGAAAGATACACGTTTAAGTATGTGAGTTTAAATCCCTTTCATTCATCCATAATTGAATCTCACAAATCCAGCAATTATCTTCCACTAAGATTCCAAACCACACTCGTATTCTCTCTCATCTACAGACACACAGAGAGCAAATCTTTGAAATCCTTTTCCCAAAGACTTAACAGCTCGTGAGGGCATTAGTCTTTTTTAAAAGTATAAAATTACTAACTTAATTATTAAGAATTATAATTATAAGTACATATACAGTCATATTAGTTTTTTTTTTAAAACTAATGTATTTAGTATTTAAAATTAATTTTGATAAACTTTAAAAAATTTTAAATTCTCAATTAATAAGAAATCAGTCTAATTAATTGAGTGATTGACTCAGTTTTTTAGTTGAAAGACTCTTTTTTATAATGTATTTCAATTATATTTATTTGAAACAATAAGAATTTGATTTTTATATATTATTAATATAAAGATTTTTAAACTATCAGCTAATTAAAAATGACTGACTGTAAATATAATCATTTGAATATATATATATATATATATATATATATATATAACTCCACCAATATTTATATGATTTTAAATTATAATAAGTCAACAATCTTATCTTATAAGAGACTTTATCATTTGAATATAATCATTTATATTATCAGTATATTTAAATTAAAACCAAAATAATACAATCAATATTTATATGTACAACTCTACCAATATTCATAATCTTAAAAATCATATAAAATTAATTTTTCAAAAATAAATCAATATAAAATGAATTTAATGGGCATATATTTTCAGTGTATAAAATTTTATGTTATCAATCAATCATATGATATAACTTGGATATGTTGAATAACAATAATATAGAAATATTTTACACTTGGGGTTGAGATCCTATTTTCTCATTGTACATGATGTAGTAATGATATTTCGGGCACCAAACTTTTCAAGTATAAATCTAGGACTCACCCCAATAATATAATAAAAGCACCCTTGTTGGTCCTTGTGGTGTGTGGCAAATTAGTAATTTTCACATCATCACGGCATAACATCAGCGGAGACACGAGAGTCAAAAATTGAGGATAGAACCGTCACATGCCTTAGATCTGTCTCACATTGCATTCACATTCATTCGGTCATTCCATTTCCATCCATCGTGTATGTTCCAACTCTTTTCACATTTTCCACTCACATATCTTCACCCATTCATGCCAACTTAAACTTCTCTTATGTCCATTTCTGCTTCAATTATTGCACACTTTAGCTTAGCCACCACCTCATGTAAGTACTAATTTCCCACCACCTTAAAAAAAATTGGGTTCCACAACAAAACCACAAAGTTTCCTTAACCATGCTTCTCCTTGTCTTACATACCCACATGGGAATATTATCATCATCATTTTCCCATCTAAAAATTAGTCCACTTTTCCATCAACATGTGCCCCCTTTCAATCTCTGTCATGACACAACACAACCCCAGATCTTAATTATCTGATTTATCTAGACCCTCTTATTATGTGTCGTTGAGTTCACTAAAAAGACCAGATTTTTTAGTGAAACAAGGAAAAAGAACCAACCCCTCCATGTTGATACTAGTGCTTGGACTAGCTTCAGCTACTTTTTTAGTTTTTGTTGCAGTTTATGTGTTCTATTGCAAGAGAAGGGTGTCTAATTATAATGAGAGTAAAGACATTGAGAGTTCAGAACACATGGAGGAGGATGTGGCACAGAAGGAGGATTTGATGATCTTTCAAGGTGGAGAGGACCTTACAATATGTGACATTTTGGATGCTCCTGGTGAAGTGATTGGAAAATCCAACTATGGAACACTGTACAAGGCTTTGTTACAGAGGAGCAACAAGGTGAGGCTGCTTAGGTTTCTGAGGCCAGTGTGCACTGCAAGGGGTGAGGAATTGGATGAGATGATTCAGTTTCTTGGAAGGATAAGGCACCCTAACTTGGTTCCTCTTCTGGGGTTCTACACTGGGCCAAGGGGTGAGAAGCTTCTTGTTCATCCCTTCTATAGGCATGGGAGTCTCACTCAATACATAAGAGGTAAATAAATGTTGTTCTTTGTGTGTCTTGTTTCTATGTAGATGTTCTTTTTGGTGTTGTGTGTCCTGATTTTAGCAATATAATAATGGGTTTGTTGAAGGCTTGTGGCAAAGATTGATCTCTAATGGATTTGAAAATCATTCACTCACCGCCTAATCTGTTTTGCTGTTACGTTTCTGTGTTAGGCTCTTGGCAAATCATTCACTGCTTAAACTGTTTCACTGTTGGGTTTTTCTTAGGAGATGGATAATGTTGAATTGTGGGGATTTGGGAATTAAAGAAGAAACATTGATAAAGAAGCATCAAGTTTTTGTGTTGACTGTAAATGTTAATGGTTACTTTATCAGACAAGCGAATGGCATTTGCCCAGTAGAGAGGATGTCGTGTTCGAATATGTATTGTTTGTTTTTGTTTTATTATTTTAAAAGGAAGCAGTATAGGAATTATGTAAATCTTTTATTTTTGGTTTGATGTGTACTTTAACGAAATAGACTATTCTTTTCTAGTGACAAAGCAGGAATATATCTCTTTCTGTTTTAGTAACATTTTCCAGGCTGATATTAACACTACTCAATTTTAATTTTCTTGTGTTTAGGTCATTTTGATGGCATTGGTATTCATTCATCTTTTAATTTAATTTCTAATTAGACTAGGAAATATGTTCATTAAGAGGCGCAAGTGATCAAATAGCTAGGCAGAAGACTTCAAACCTGGATATTTGATTCATTAGTCCTACTCTTGACAATTTAAAGAGTGATTTTTGTTTTGAATTATATATTTCATTTATTGATCAAAGATGTTCACTTAGCAGATGGAAATGGAGAGTGCTACAAATGGTCTAACATATGTAGAATATCCATTGGTATAGCCAAAGGATTAGAGCATCTTCACACATCACAGGAGGAGCCTATTATCCATGGAAACCTCAAGTCTAAAAACATACTTTTGGACCACTCCTACCAGCCATACATCTCGGATTCTGGGCTACATCTTCTTCTGAATCCTACTGCTGGCCAAGAAATGCTTGAAAGTTCAGCAGCTCAGGGTTACAAGGCACCTGAGCTCATCAAAATGAAGGATGCTAGTGAAGTGAGTGATATATATAGCCTCGGTGTGATCTTGCTGGAAATTCTTTCAGGAAAGGAACCTATCAACGAGCATCCGACTCCTGATGAGGATTTCTATCTGCCAAATTTCATGAGAAATGCAGTCCTTGGACACAGAATTACTGATGCATACCATCCTGCCTTTCTTCTCAGGAACAGCAGAGATGATAACATTCCAGTGAGGGAAGAATGCATTCTCAAAATCTTTCAACTTGCTATGGCTTGTTGCTCCCCTTCACCCTCAGTTAGACCTAACATAAAGCAAGTCCTCAAGAAACTTGAAGAAATTATGTTTTAGAATCCATGAGAGCTTTTGTGATTTTTTTGTGTGGTATTGGCCACTTCGGCTGCAGTGATACTGCACACTTTAAAATTCTTCAAGTTCATCTTCAACAATGATGTGGTTGGAGACAATATAACATTTATATGAGAAATTAGGAAGAGAAAAAAAGGAAGTGTTGTGCTTACAAAATGTGCAATTGACTACCAAACAAAGATTTCAGGACAGTTGATGTTGATGTCAAGGGTTAAAGTCAAATGAGGAATTATAGCTGAAACTAAAGGTGTCAATTTCTAGAACTCCAAATCTGGCTCCCAAATTACTGACTTCATTTTTGAGATTTGTGAGACTGTTTGGTAAAACAAGTGAGCATGTGACATGGACAATGTCAAAAGAATTTCTTTGATGCCACTCATCCTGAAATTGCAGAGTTTTGATGGGAAATTACAGAGATTCTTTTGCTGTCAAGAATGTGCTTCTGTTCCAATAATTTGTAGCTAGTATTTGAGTTTGGCTGTTGTGGATATAAACCACAGGAACTGTGATGAAAAAAATGTGCTCTTTATCCACAGTGACCCTATCAAATTCCGTGTTCTGGCCATAGAATTGAAGTTACAAAAGTGCAAAGGAATCTGAATAATTATGTAGGCCAGGAAGTGGGATCATTTGGTGGAAAATTTTCAAAATTTCACCTGCAAGAAGTTACGTTGTTTGTTATGGTTAAGTCTCACAGCAATACCATTTCATTTTTCACTATGTCCTCCATGTACTTGAGATAATTTTGAAGTTCTTTATCTTTAGAGACCATACTTTTTCCATTTGTAATCTTCATTTGACAAAATGTTAGTTTTCAGTTATGCAACAACTTATAGTTTAAGCAACCAATTATTGTTCCCTCAATTCAGAGGATTCTGACATTGCACGTTTATCAAATAGAGAATTAGAATATCAACAACCATTGCAATTTTTTAATTTTTCATTCATAACTTCTAGCTGGTAGGAGTTGGTGGTTGGAAGTTAGGTGAGGGAGGGTGTGCTAATTCATTGCTGATGATACATCACTATCAAGTTTATAACTAATTAAAGATAGTTTAGACATTTCTATTCTCTTAAAAGGCCACAATTACGGTTATAAAATTGCAACTTTAGTCAAATTGATCTGTGCTTTTGGAAATGTGACATGTCACCTTGACCAAGGACCAATCAACCGTAATTTCTCCATAAACATAGGGGACATGTGGGGGCATAAGAACAGGTGTGGTAACAAGATGCAACATTGTGGTTCCCACATTTTTCCCTTTATAATATATAGCTTGTAGCATGACCTTTTCTACATAAACATGTGTAGCAACATGGTCTATGTTTAATGTTATCTTGACATAAATTTCTGTATTTATGCATGCATAGAAGATTATTGAAGGCTGATAGTGCTAAATGTTGTTTGATTAAAATTGTCTTTGACATGAACAAGTGTTCATCATGATATATTTATAATCGTGCAATACCTACTTTTTACTATTCTTTTAATTTGTTTATTTATTTATTTACTTACGATTTAAGTATATTTTTAAATATTTCTAAATATCATAATTTTAAGCTTTGTCGTCCATAGTCAGTGGTGGATCCTGAACCCTAGGTTAATGGGAGTAAGGAAGCTTACTTTCAAATAGTTTTATTGGAGAGTGAGAAATTGAAGAATAATGGGTTCAAATATAATAAACTAGAGGGATAAAACACAAAAGTTAAGACATTTGGATATAACTTATTAAATTCAGGGTGTGCATTTTGTGGTCCATGCCACCGATGTCTACCCTAAATTATATATAGGTCCCCCAATGTCTATAATGGTTTTATCATGTTCAAACATGATTGTCTTTTGTGGAGGATACTTGAGGTCTAGAAAAAAAATATTAAAATATACTTTTCGTCTTATAAATATCAAAATGTTCGAATTTAATCCTTGTAAAATTTTTGGTCTGTTTTTCATTCTCATAAAATTAAAATGTGTTACTTTTTGACTTGGATGTAGGTTCGGATTATTATGTGTCATTGTTTTAATTTAAATTTTAAAATTACAGTTTATGGGGTTAAAAATCGCCATAAGTAAAAAAAAAACAAAAAATGCAACAATCAGAACGCCTCACCCACCATAACCACCACACCTCCAACCAAACAGCCACCTCCCTATGCAAAGTTGCCACCCACCTAAACCCAAATTGCGCTGCCATTACCAAATTAATGAACCCAGATCCGCCACGAACAACAACCAGCTTAAAACCCATCAACGATGCAAACCTATAATCCCATATCTATTCTCTCTCTCTCTTGCTTAGATTCATGTTGTCTCTCTCTATCAGATCCGTGTGTTCCCTCTCTCTCAGATTCGCTCTTTATCGCTTAGATCCATGCCGCTACTATTGTAACATCCCAAAAATTTAAATAGGTTACTTAGAGATAAAAAGAGAAAATACAAAAATGCTTAAAGGAGAATGACCATATTACCCTTTACCTTGATGTTAGAATTACCATTATACCCTTGAAGTGGAAATTACAAAATGCCCTTGAAGTAAGTGACAAATTACCAAAATACCCTTGGTTATTTTACCTTAGATATTTTGAAGTGGAAATTACAATAATACCCATGGAGTGAGTGACAAATTACCAAAATACCCTTAGATATTTTGTAGAAACTTGAATAAATTATAGAAATGCCCCTGAGATGACAAATTACCAAATTACCCCTTAGTAACAGATAAAAATCATAATAAAACTAGGAGTATCTATACTAACCGAAAATTTATGATTAGAATCTAAAGCTATCATAAATTAGAATTTTAGACCATGTGAACACATTAAGTACAAAAATCTTGGGTATCTGATAAAATCTTAGAATATCTAAATAATATTTATGATGTCATGAGGAAAATTATCACATGAGGAACACATGTGTGATACAAGAAGGATATGATAGAAGCTAAGAGATCCAAGTGGCGAGCTTAAAAGTGCTTAGAATAGATTTAGTCATGATTAATTAACTTAATAGAAGAAACAAATTTTAGTAACATAAAGGGATCTATCCATGTGGAATATTTGATAAAGACATAAAACTTTAGATGAATGACCAAAGAAAGTTAATAGGTAATGACACCTTAGTAGCTATCACATCAATTTTTGAAAATTACATGAAATATACTTGGTTTAAATTAAAAGAAACAAAAACATAAGCCAAAACATGCATGGTACATGAGAATTGGAGCAAAATAATTGAAATGGAAGTGCAAAATCATGTGCACGTAGAATTGGTATACTTAATCCAATTGTGTAACTATGTATAAAACAAAGAATAATCTAGCCTTTCCAGCCAGCATTCCACGTGCACCTTCACCCATAAATGAGGGAATCTTTGCTTTTTAAAATATCTCCATGTCATAATGACCTAGTTAGACTAGAACTAAACTGAGGTCTAATTGGACTTCCATCCTAACCAATTTTGCTTCTAAAAATACCTCCTAGGATTAGAAAAACCGCACGTTGCCAAGCTTCCTTTCTGTCAACCTCATAACCAATTCTCTCCTTTTCTCTCTTCACTCAAAAAAAGCTCTGATCTCCTTCATTAAACCATGTCAACCACACTTTTTGTTCTAGCTTTCTTCACTTAGTTCCTCTATATCTAACTTCTAAGTAAGTTGTTCTTGGAGAAAGGTTGTAGCTTGAAGAACTTGGAGGTATGTTCCAGCCAAAAAGCTAGGAGATCTATTGATTCAAACTCAAGTTAAGAATAAAGTGACAAGGAAGCTCAAGGTAGGTGAAAGTTTTGGTTTATTTATCACTTGATTCTTGAGATAATTCAAATGGTTTTGAGTTGAATTTTGTACTATTTTTAAAATTTTATATCTCCCTTTTTACTTTACCAAACGAGGTGTTTGACCACTCATTTTAAATCTTAGGATGTCCTCTATGTTGTCCTAAAATATGGGACCAAACGGAGTAGTGAGTCGTGCCCAGAATTTATTAAAATCCAAGTTGTCTGAAATTGTCCACACCCAAACAGCTACTGCCACCCATTTTTAAAAATTTATTTCTCTCTCATTTCTTTCTCAAATTAGGCTTATCATATAAGGAATTAAATATCTAGGTGTTAACTATAACATATAAAAATTCAGCTAAATCTAGATTGTGTACTGCTTGTAGTCACGAAAACACTAAGAGATGTCAGTGTAGAACTTTGAGCTTGCTGGCAGCCTTGGAGTATTGTTATTAAAATACTATAGCTAGAGTTTTAGAACTCCAATTGAAGCATGTGATACCTTGTTAGAAAGCTTGGGAAGTCTATTTTAACATACTAAAAGATGGGAATTTAATGACTTGTAGATTAACATAGGTTATAGGAAGAACCAAATCTTATGTGGTGAGAAATCTTGTTGTTATGATGTTCTTGAAAATTGTTTTTGAATGATGATTAAATCTTTATATTTTGTGTCATAATTGCATGACATGAGTTATGTAGCTTTGCATGTCATTGTGCATGTCATGTGCATTAAGAAAGATAAAAAGATAAGACCATGAAGGGTGATACAGTTAAACTGAGCACGACCCTGATGGTGCCAAATGGTGATACGGTTAAGCTGAGCACGACCCTAAGGGAAAGAATAAAGAAAGATAATATCTGAAGGGTGATACAGTTAAGCTGAGCACAACCCTGATGGTACCCAACGGATGATACAGTTAAGCTGAGCACGACCCTGCTGGAAAGACATATTGACCCAAGGTGATATAGTTAAGCTGAGCACGACCCTATGGGACCCCAAAGGGTGATACAGTTGAGCTGAGCACGACCCTGCGGGAGGAACCTAAGTCTAGTAATGAGCTCATTATCTAGTTTAGGGATTTAAGATACATTAATTAAAGAGAAAGAGAAATCATGCATGAATGTGTGAAGGTTCATGATTGCATATGATGAATTTTATAGTTTATGATTGGATATAATGAATTTTATGTTAGGGTAAGCATATGTAAAGGATTTTCAATTAATTAAAATGAAACTACTTCGGTTATATGTTTATGAAATTAAAATCAACTATGATTTGATCACATGTTTTTCTTAATAAACCGAAGTAGCTGGAATGATGACGATGACACTGTATGATAAGTCATTTTTCACCTACTGGAAATTCTTTTGAAATTCTCACTGTTTTAGTGTGTTCCCGTGTCATTCCAGACAGGTAAATTGAAAGGAAAAGCTACAAAGTGATGACAAGTTGGATGATTACTTTTAATGTTGCGGACTTGTAGTATTTTGCAATATGCTTTGTAGTATATGGACATTAATATTATGGTATAAAATATTATTTACTAGTTATTACTAAGTTTGTAATTTATTAAAGAGACCAACATGTCTCAACAAACTCTATATAAGCGTAAATTTCATAACACTGTTGTGAAAATTCTACGTTAGAAAAGTTAACATCTTCTGATTGCGTATTATGACTTAGGCATAATATAGTAATTAGAAGGGTGTTACAACTATCTCCTCCACCATGTCGTTGTCGGTGCATCCCTGTCAGAATCATTACCCTACAATACCTTGAAAATAATATGAACACACACACTTAACCAAAAAGGGGGTGAATTGGTTAAAACTGGAAATTTAAAATTTTCTTTGAAACTAGCAGCAGATTAAAGATCGTATCACAAGTACACCTTTTTTAAAACTGAAACTTTCAATTAATCAAGAGTCACCCATCACTTCAAGCAATAGCAAAAAATCTATCTGTTGATCTTGAAAAAAATTAACCACAAGAATAGAAAATTAAGACAACAAGATGAGAATTAAGAGAACATCAAATCTATATTGGTTCACTCCTCAAAAGAGAAGCTACATCCAGTTTCTTCTAACCAAACCTTGGCTAAAGTTCCACTATATCAAAATCTGTTCCTTACAAGCTTACAAGTGATCACCCTTTGTCAACCCTACATAAAGAACTGAAATCTAAACCCCCTTCAAACTTCTAATGATCAAGAACTAACCCTTCTCTATTCTTCCCTCTAGAGAAACCTACTCTAGAAAAGCTTTAAAAAACCTCTTTTAAATAGGAACTTACAAGAAAAAAGTAAGAAATGAATTACTTCAAGAGTTTAAGAGAGATACAACCTTATGATCCTCAGAATGTGAGTGAATGAATTTACCAAACATAAATTAGGTTGAAAAGAATGCAATCTTGAAATCAGCTCTCCATGAAAACTCTTGTCAAATCTTGTCCAACACAATTTGATCAATGATGCATGTGTTTCTTAGTTTTGGAACAAGAGCTATGTATCTCAGTATATCTTTTCTCAGAATTAGAGGGCTTTTGAAAGTGATGGAAAATTCGAATTATCAAGTTCTATACAAAGCAAAAGACCCAACAGCTTTTTATAGAAAACTGATTCAACTGAATGTAATCGATTAAATCGTCCATGTAATCGATTATTTTAACTAAAGTAATCAATTAATATCCTTTTTAATCGATTAAAGTGTTCTTAATTCTTTATGGAAAATATATATGACCAATGTAATCGATTACCACCAACAGTCTTTGTTTCAAAACGTGCTAATGTAATCAATTACGATTAGATGGTAATCAATTAACCCAGGGAGACATATTCTGTGTTTTGTATTGTGTAATCGATTATCTTTTCCTTGTAATCGATTAATTTCTTCATGACTTAAGTAATAGATTACCAATGTAGGTAATCGATTAAGTCAGTGCACCATGTGATTTTCCCAAACTTAACCATGAGAAATTTGCTTCTTTATGCAAACATGCAAACCTTTATGCTTTTCACAAATCATGTATGCATGATAATGATCATGTTTATGCAATGCAAGGGATCATAAGATAAAGCTCTTAAACAACTTAACAACTTAACAAATTACAAATGCCTTCAATTGAATGACATGTAAAAAGCTAAAATTTATTTAAGACACATGACTTCATCCTTGTGTTAATCTTCTTCCAGCTCCCCCTGTATCTAACACACCTACCCACCATGACATCATTATCACCTAGACAACCACCCTTTCTCTCATGTCTCTTCACCTTCATGAACAAGTCAACCACCCTCCATATCTAGCCTTTTCACCTTCACGGACCCCGTCAACCAACCTCCCTCTTTAGTCTTGTTGTCACCACCACGCAACCCCATTATAGCGAATCAAAACATAACATGTGTCGAATTATGTGCACTGTTAGCAAACACATAGGTTTGAATTTACCCAAACCTACGTCCGAGGAAAAAAGTAGGACATTTCAATTTGGTAAGGATGAAAAACAGACCAAAAATTTTGCAGGGACTAAATTAAAATATTTCGATATTCATAGGGACAAAAAATATATTTTAACAAAAAAAATCATGATTTTAAATATATAGTCCCCCATTTAAAAAAATTATAATTTGATCCTCTTAAAATAATTTCTCATTCTTGAATAGTCAATTTGTTAGTTTTCCATAATATTTTATTTGTTCTGTCTGTTAATTGTTTATGTGTAGGAGTAGGACTAAATACGTGATATTTTTAAAGAGATTAAATTAAAATTTTATGATAGTTAGATCAAAAGGATAAAAAAAATTAAAATTTTTAATGACAAAATAAATGGATGATTGATAGAAAAGCTACATGGAAAAGATCTTACTTTTACACAAGAATTGAATTATAACTTTTTAAAACAAGGAACTAAATGAAAATACATAGTATTTAAAGTGACTGCAAATTATTGAAGTTTTTTTTTTCTTTTGGCTCGGGAGTGAGATTGATTTGCATGACTACCATTGAACTTAAATGGGACACCTAATGCTAACTTGAACAAAAATACTGATACAACCTAGCATTTTTTTAATAAATAAATTTCATATGGGTTTTATTAAAAAAGTTGGATTTTCTTTTTCTCTTTTAGCTAAGATCCATCCAATAATAAAATGTACTTAAAATTTTTAATATATTTTTCTTTTCACAATATTTTTGAGTCTACAAATGTACCCTTTAGCCTAATAGTATTAGTTTTCATTTCTTTCTTGAAAATCTTTCAAAACACTCTATTTTTAGAATTCAACTAATTGTTAGTTTATGATAATGCTAAAAAAAAGTCAAAATACTCTACCCCAAAATGGAAATTTTTTTCTTGATCTATTTTTTGTGTGTGTGTGTTTGGTATGAGGTATAAGGTGCTTCTTATTTGACATCCAACTAATCTTCATTCCATTGAATCGGTCCATTTTGAAAAACATGATACCTCCAATTGCAATTTCATGTTCAAGTTGGATTAGACCTTAGTTAAAGAGACCTAAATATTGAACCATTAGTTAATTGCATTATTGTATAGTCTTCAGTTGTTAAATATACTTATGTTAGAGTGTTCCGTAAGTTTTATTTTATGCCCTTCTTTATGATCTTCTTAAGTTTTAAAAGCAAACAAAAAGTCATTAGACAACAAAGTAGAAATACATCTTTACATGATTAACATTGTTGCACCTTCGTAATTCATTGGCAGTCTTAAAGCTACTAGAATCTCATGAATGGTTTGCTTGACTCTTCATGAATTAATGAATAGTATCCTTATAGAGGTCATTATCCAACATGATAATTATGATAAATAGTCATATTCGTTCTTAAAAATTGATAAATTGATCCCTTAAAGATATAAAATTCAAATTGAATCCCTGAATATACAAAAAATGCGACAAATTAGTCATGTAAATAATTTAATGACAAATTGATCCCTAAACTTTGTAACTTAATGTCAATTTAGTCCTTGAATAATATAATTTATTATCAAATTGGTCCTTAAACATTACAATTTAGTGACAAAATAGTCTCACAAATTTAACGACTAAACTAATGGATCAATTTTTTTCACATTCAGAACTAATTTTGTATTTTCTATCTTTTAGGATAAAATTTTCACCACTTTCAGGAATGAATTTCACTGTTTATCCAATGATATTGCAATTGCAACATTAGGCTAATGCTAAGCTTTCAATCATAATCATTATTGTTTTTCTTCTAAAAATACAAAAATTACACTAGAAATCAGTTATTGTATGAGTTGTTAAATGACCTACAACCTAACCAATCAAACTATTTTTTCCATTACAAATAATTGGGAGTAAGAAATGCCTCAAACGAGTCTGGATCCACAAGCATGATACGACAATAATTTATCCCTAAATTTTTCTTTGGAAAAAAAATGATCCCGATTGATACTATTTTTTATTGGGCCATGTTGGACCATAGCTCGCATTTTACATATTAATAATCCGTTTATTTAAAGATTTTATTTTACAAAAAGTAACAGTTATTCAAATCGAAACAAAAAATTAACCAAGTGATAGGACACAAGTAGTTAATGTGCTGAAGTTAAGGTTGAATCGTTCGGGTACTATCCGAATTCGACCTTGGCAGAAATAATTCTTGGCTAGACTTCACTTACCTCTCCACCAAATTCCGGATTAGTCAAGATCCCTTTCCCTGATGAATCAGAGGGTTAAGAGAAAAAAATAAAAAAAATAAAAAAGATGGCTAACCCTCAATTTCGGTTTTCTCTGCAAGTACTACGAGTGATACGAGCTTTGGCAATGAACCACCTGATGCCAGAGGTGGTTCACTAGCTAAAGAGAAAGTTTCCTTTCATGACAAAGTGTTTTCTAATAAAGAAAAGATGGCTCCATGGACGAGGATGGATCTGCTGAAGGATAATTTGGCAACGATACAATATAAGGATGATAAGCCACTCAAACCTATGGCAATTTTGCAGAATATGTGTTTGAAGGTCTTTTTGCTCCTTGGCAAGGTGCCTTGGTAATCAAACTTCAGGGAAGAGGCTGGGTTTCAACATTTTGAAGGACAAACATACAAGAACATGAAAACTAAAGGCTATATTTGACCTTATGGATATTAATAATGATTTTCATAGGGTCAAGTTCAACCTAAAGGAGGACAAGTCTAGAGTGATTGAAGAAGGTCCTTGGATGATCCTGAACCATTACCGGGCAGTGAAATCATGGACACCAAACTTTGTAGGCCCAACAATAGTGATTGACTAGACTATGGTGTGGATTAGGTTCCCAAGACTCAATCTAGTTTTTATGATGAAAGCAATCTCTTGGCAGTTGCAGCTATGGTAGGAAGTCTTATTAAGGTGGATGGTAACACGTTGGATGTTAGACGTGGGCAATTTGCACATGTCTATGTAGAAATTGATCTCAATAAACCTATTATTGGCAAGTTGTGGCTTCAAGACCACTAGTATAAGGTGAAGTAAGAGGGATTACATAGGAATTGTTGTTGTTGTGGTTGTTATGGTCATCTTTCTAGGGATTGTAGCCATCAAAAGGAACTTGATGGTAGGCAGTAGACAATCCTAATTTTGTAATTAATTCCTCTGTTCATAACTTATCAGGGGTCATTAATGACGTAAATAATTTGCCAAATACCATGCAACATCCACCAATTAAGGAGACAGTTACTTAGTCAGGCAAACCTATTTATCAGGATTGGTTGGTTATGAAGAGAAAGAATCATAGGAATACAAGTAAGAAAAAATAGAAAGATTTGAAGATTGATTGATAAGGGAACACTTAGGATAGTCTTGAAAACATGTATAAAAAGAAAGGAACTTGACCCTAACCGCGACTTGCCGGTAGAACCAAAGTTATCAAAAGGAGTGTGACCCTAATCGTGACCTGCTGATAAAACCAACACTATAAAGTTCTTAACCAATAATAAAGGAAAAGCTCTCACAATAAAGAAACTCTCAAATTTCATTAATCTTCAAATTCTTCCTTCAGAAAGTACAACAGTTCCCTATTTATAGGCTATTTTTAAAATGCTATAATAAATTCATACTAATAAGAATTTACCAATTGCATTCATACTTGCATGTCACTAAATGAAAATAAATGATAATAAACATGAAAATAAATTTCCATTAGCCACTAAATGACCTGGAGCATACTAGAAAACATTTATTAAGGAAAAAAGAAAATGAAAAGTCACCAGAAAATTTAGCCAAAAAAATAGTAAGAAAATTACAAAAAAAAAATGACAGAAATTGGACTTAGTCATTATCTAATCAGGCCATTATTAATAGTCTACCAAAATTGATCAACTTAGCTTATGAATGCTTCTTGTCTTGTAAATTGGGCTTCCCAAAGTGATTCTTCAAGTTGGTCGCAAAACATCTTCATTAATTTGAAGGAACATGACCCAATTAGGTGCAACCCTTAATTTAGAATGGTCTTCTTTCTCTTTGATATTTAGAATCAGACCTTGCAATACTTGCTTCATCATCTTAGTCTTGGACCTTATCATAGGACCTTCAATCCCATGTAAAGGATTATTAGACAGGCTGGTTGCACCTCTATCATTCCCTCCCTCTTTGAAAGGATTCGTCCTCGAATCTGATCTGTTACCTACATTAAATAAAAATAGATAAACCACATTAAAGGTAGCACTTATGTTACTATATATTCTCTTGGCAAGTCCAACTTGTAAGCATTGTCATTTATCTTTTTAGAACTTGAAATAGCTCATCTCCTCCTGGTTGCAACTTGGATTTTCTTTGAGCAGGAAACCTTTCCTTCCTCATATGAACCCATACCCAATCTCTTGGTTCAAAAATAACTCTGATGCGACCCTTATTTGCATGTTTTGCATATTGTTCATTATTCTTCTCTATGTTGGCTCTAACTTTTGCATGCAACTCCTTGATAGAAATTTGCCTTTTTCTTACCATCAAAATTAGCATACTCATTAAAAGGAAAAGTTAAGATATCCAAAGGAGTCAAAGGATTAAAGCCATACACAGCTTTGACAGGAGAATAAGAAGTAGTAGAATGAACATACCTATTATAAGCAAACTCAACATATGGCAAGCATTTGTCCCAATTTTTCAAATTCTTTTGAATGATAGCACGCACCAAGGTGGTTAATGTCCTATTTACCACTTCAGTTTGTCCATCTGTTTGAGGATGTGCAACAATGGAAAACAAGAGTTTTGTCCCCAGCTTACTCTACAAAGTTCTCCAAAAATGACTAAGGAACTTCACATCTCTATCACTTACTATTGATTTTGGCAATCCATGCAAGCATGCTAATTCTTTAAAGAAAAGATAAGCAATATGTGTTGCATCATTGGTTTTGGAACATGCAATGAAATGTGCCATTTTACTAAACCAATCAACAACAAAAAATATTCTATCTTTACTACCTTGAGACCGAGGTAGTTCTAACACAAAATCCATTGAAACATTAGTCCAAGGGTGATTAGGCACACACAAAGGTGTACAGAAACCATAGGGCATGACTTTAGGTTTTGCTTGTTTACATGGGATGCACTTGTCACAAATAGATTGCACATCATGCTTCATGCTAGGCCAATAAAAATGCTCATGCAGAATTTCTAAAGTCTTTTTCACACCAAAATGTCTCATCATTCCACCACCACGACTTTCTCTAACTAACATTTCACGCATGGAACACACAGGCACACATAATTTATTTTTTTGAAACAAGAAACCATCATGTCTATAATTGTTCCCAAAAGCATGTTTTAGAACAAGAATCCCAT
>PYAF01001314.1:4858-24290 GCA_007407185.1 Glycine tomentella | reverse complement strand
CTAAGGATCTAATAGTGTTTTAGATCTCTGAACTTTGTCTAGGGTTGATAAAGAGAGGCTTGTAATATCTTGTAAGAATATTATTTGCAATAGTGGAACTCCATTCTAGTGTTGAGTGGAAGAACTGGATGTAGCTTCATAGTGTTTGAAGTGAACCAGTATAAAATTGTGGCTGATCTTTATTCGATTCTCTTCATCTTCTAATTGCTTTGCTTTGTGAATCAAATTATTTGCACAGAAAAGATTTCAATTGTCTATTGATTTTCTTGATAGAGGAATTTGATTGAATATAAGATTGTTGGTTTCAAAACAATTTTAAAGTGATAAAGATCCTGTGGAAACTCTGATTACAAAATTTTTAAATACCAAGGTTCAACCAATTCACCCCCCTCTTGGTTGTATTGAAGTATTCCTATCACTTTTCACATACCTTGTTTTTTATGTGACATCTTGTATGAAAAATATGCTCATGTTGCTCCTCATCACCTCATACCTTAGGCTGCATGTTAAGAGCATGCCTAGTAACAAGCCCATCTCCATTTATAGGTTCAGCGACATCAACAACACTGTAATCCTCCAATAGTGGTATTTCATCATCACTTGAGCTCTCACTGTCTATCTCTCCATTATCCAGCAATATCATGACTCTTTTATTTGAACATTGAGAAGCAATATGTCAAACTCCTTGACATCTGAAACATTTGATATCACGAGATCTAGAAGATGAATTAATTTCCATTTTACCTTTAGGTGCAACAAATAAATTTTTGGACTTAGCTTCATCTTTTGACTTTGTCGATGATTTGTTGTTTTGTCAATTTGACTTCAATGAAGAAGTGGAAGCAAATTTGGAAGTACTCTTAGATTTCAATTGCCTCTCCACTTGAATAGATTTGTAGAACAAGTCCTTTTAGATACAGGGGGAGCTTGAAGAGAATCAAGATGTCGAGGATCTGAATCTTGGATAAGTTTTAACTTTTACATGCCATTCAATTGAGGGCATATGTAATTCTTAGATGGATAAGAGTTCACCCTTTGATCCTTTACATTGCATAAACATCATTCATTGGCTTGCATTCATGGTTTTACAAAAGGCATATGTTATGTGAAAAAGATTTAAAGTATTCATGATTGCATTGAAAAAGACAAAGTGTTCAAAGCTTGTTTTGGAAAAACAATTTCGTACTGCTTTAATCGATTAGCAGCTAATGGTAATCTATTACTTAATCTTTGAAGAACACATTAATCGATTACAACTATATGGTAATCAATTACACTTCACAAAGTCACAAAAATGTCTTCCTGTGATAATCGATTATGATCTATGGTGATTGATTACTTGGCGTGTTTTGGTAAACAAGACTTTTTGTGTTAATCAATTACATGACGGTTTAATCGATTACTTTGCTCATATAGCTTTTCTAGAAAGTTGAAGAACATTTTAATCGATTGAATTTGTTTTTAATCGATTACACTAGTGGTTTTAATCTATTATATTGACGATTTAATCGATTACATTAAGTTACAACAGTCTGTTATAAATAGTTGTTTGGTCTTTTAAAAATTACAACACAATACTCTACGAAATTTTCATAGTTTTCAAAAGCCTTATGAAAGTGAGAAAGGATATTATGAGTTTTGAAACTCTTATCCCACAAATTATAAATCTTCACGTTGCATTGAAAGATTTCTTCTTATGCAAGATATCAAAGAAGTGTTTGGAGAAGAAGTTATGAAACTTGTTTTCAAACCTGATTGGTAAACCATATTCATTCATTTTCATTGGATCATCAAGTTGTCTCTCTCCATTTACTTTGATTGTAAATTCATTTTATAATTTTTGGTTGTTTATAACTATTAAGGTGTCTTAAAGCTTTTCTAGAGTAGAGTTCTCTAAAGGGAAGAGAAGAGAATGGTTTCTCTTTGTCTTAGTCACTAGGATTCTAAAATGGTTTTATATTTCTGTTCTTAATCTAGGGTTGATTAAGGGTGATTGTTGTAAGCTTGTAAGAACTGAATTTTGTGAATAGTGGAACTCTAATCAAGTTTTGAATAGAAGAAATTGGATGTACCTTCTCTTGTTGAGAGGTGAACCAATATAAGTTTTTGTGTTGATTACTTTCTTTAATCTCTTCTTATCATCTTAATATGTGATTCTACTAGTCAAATCTCATTACTCAACAAGTGAAGGTTTTAGTAATTGTATTCTTGAGCTGAGTGGTTTGATTATTTGAAGCATTCTTGGTTTAATTGTGATAAAGATCCAATTACTCTGATTCTTAAAGATTTTTTAAAAGGCCAAGTTTAAACCAATTCACCCCCTTGGATATTGTGTGTGTTCATATTGTTTTCAAGTCCTCCATCTCCAAAAAATGCTGCAATTCTATCACGTTGGCTATCTCATTCTTTAGACCTCCAATGAATCTGGGCATATTTGCCTCACGGTCTTCTTTAACATTGGCTTTAATCATGGCTATTTCCATCTCCTTGTAGTAGTCCTCCACACTCATGGAACCTTGAGTTAGAGTTTGTAATTTTCTGTGCAAATCTCTATGATCGTGGGTAGGTACAAATCTCCTTCTCATAACAGTCTTCATCTCCTCCCATCTACTAATAGGCCTTTCATCATTCCTATGCCTACTAGTCACAAGTTCATCCCACCAAATACTAGCCTAATTGGTGAATTCAACAACAGCTAGTTTAACCTTTTTTTCCTCAGAATAATTATGGCAATCAAACACATGTTCAACCTTTCTCTCCCACTCCAAATACAACTCAGGATCATTTTTACCTAGAAATGTAGGGACTGTCATCTTAATGCTCCCCAAATGATTATCTCTTCTTGGTTCACCTCTTCGCCTTCTTCCATGACTTCTTTCATTTGAATACTCCTCCTCCTCTTCTTCTTCTGAAATTGATTGTCTACAACTTCTAGATCTGGATGGAGATTGTAAACTATCCAATCTCAAATTTAAAGCTTGAAATTGTTCATTAACAACTTTAACAATCAACTTGAGATCCATTCCTTATTTTTCTCTACTCACGATTAAAATTGTTGTAAGAATTGTGTTAGAATTGATCATAAATCGACGACTTTTTAACCAAAAAAGGGTAATTTTTTTTAAAAATTACCAAATGGGGGCATTTTTTAAATAAATTACAGGTTGGGGGTAAGTCTTGCCACGTGGCACGACTTTTCTTCTTTTAAAAAAACAATATTGGTTGCTAATTTTGGTCGTTATTTCAGTCGCTAACACTTTTTGAGACAAAATATTATGGTCACAAACATAAAAAACAAAAAACAATCACAATATTCTGTCGCAAAAAGTGTTAGCGACTGAAATAGCGACCAAAATTAGCGATCGAAATTAGCGACCAAATTTTAGCAACCATTGTTGTTTTTTTTTTAAAAAAAAAGAAAAGAAGAGTCGTGCCATGTGGCATGACTTACCCCAAACTGTAATTTATTTAAAAAATACCCCCATTTGGTAATTTTAAAAAAATTTACCCCTTTTTGGTTAAAACCCCTGAATGGGCAATAAAATATCCTCACACAAACACTCTCTCACGTGTTTACACTCAATATTTTTTTTCATTACTGTTTCACACTTCTTGGATCTTTCCCTCTAATAGTCTCACCACTCTTGCCTTTTACCACTCAATTTCTCCTTATGAGCTCTTAAGTAAGAACCTTTGGGGTTGTTTATACACGACAAGACACAACAAGGGATCAATGGGAACTTTAGTGAATAAGAACAAATATAGGACAAGGAACAAGGGATTTAAGGAAAGTGTTTTTTTAGGAGAATAAAACCAAAGGAAGACTAATAGAATAAGAAGAAAATAAGATCAATAGTCACACTTTTTTTGGATTTGTTTTTTCAAATTGTAAACAAATGTAAAACTGACCAAATGTTTTTTTTCTTTTTTTCCTACTTTTTCATATTTTGTTGTTTTTTTTCACTTTTTTTTTGTTTTTTGCACAATTTTTGTTTTAATAATATATCTAAAAGGAGAAGATAAAAAGATATTGATACTAGATAGAATTCAGAAAAGAAAGACAAACTCAAAGAAATAAAACAAAGGAAGATGAAACAATAATATAGAGTTAAACAAAAGGAAAAGAACAAACAAAGGAGGAAACACACAAGAAGAAAGAGAACACATAGGATAAATATCACCTAATTTCAAGAATCGAAGCTCTGATACCAAATAATAAGGGAACACTTAGGATCATCTTGAAAATAGGTATAAAAATAAAGGAACTTAACCCTAACCACGACCTATCGGTAGAACCAAAGTTATCAAAAGGAGCGTGACCCTAAACGCGACCTACTAGTAAAACCAACACTATCAAGTTCTTAACCAAGAACAAAGCAAAAGCTCTCACAATAGAGAAACTCTCAAATTTCATTAATCTTCAAATTCTTCTTTGGAAAGTACAAGAGTTCCCTCTTTATAGGCTATTCTTGAAATTCTATAATAAATTCCTACTAATATGCATTTAACAAATGCATTAATAATTGCATGCCTCTAAATGAAAATAAATTCCCACTAGCCACTAAATGACCTGGATCATTCTAAAAATCATTTATTAAGGCTAAGAGAAAATGAAAAGTCACTAGAAAATTCAGCCAAAAAATAGTACAAAAATTACAAAAAAAATGACAGAAATTGGACTTAGTTATTATCTAATCAGACCAATATTAATAGTCCACCAAAATTGATCAATTTAGCCCATGAATGTTTCTTATCTTGTAAATTGGGCTTCCCAAAGTGATGCTTCAAGTTGGCCATAAAGCATCTTCTTCAATTTGAAGAAACGTGACCCAATTAGGTGCAACCCTTAATTCACAATGGTCTTCTTTCCCTTTGATCTTTAGAATCAGACCTCGTAATACTTGCTTCATCCTTTTTGTCTTGGTCCTTGTCATAGGACCTCCAATCCCATGTAAAGGATAATTAGACAAGCTGGTTGCACCTTTATCATTGATCTAATGCCACAAGCCTTAATTTCAATGCCTACCAATGGGGTTTCAATGAAACCAACTCTCTCTCCAATCATGTAGTGGGTCCCTCCAATAATAATGGTGAGACAAATATACTTTTAAAATCGTATCCAAACTCAAACGACCAAGGAAGAAATTTGATGTCCCTACTACCCAAATGTTACAGAATGTAAGTGTTGGAAAAAATAAAGTTATGGTCAACACTCCTTTACTTACCAATAAAGGAATATCTCAGGTTGTTATGCCCAATAGCCTTACTTGTGAAAGTGATGATCTACCCCCATTCAAGAAATCACAACAATAGTTAAATCGTAGTTTCAATAATCTTGATGATGATGTGTTTAGCAATAATGATTTCTCCATGGACGTGGTGCAGGACTCCCAAAGTCCTATGCAAGGTAGTGATGAACAAATTCCACCTGACAAGATGTCCTCCTAGGATGTTCTTCCCCCCTCATATTGTTGTTTATGGATTCTCTAAAAGACATTACTCTTGTCTCCTGGAATATTTTGTGGTGCCATGAGTAACTGCACCCTTCATTACTTGAAGGATTTAATATCCTTTTTTCATCTACCTTGTTCTGCTTGTATGAGACCCATGTCAAATTCTTGAAAGATTTGGACTTCTGGAGTTTTATACATTATAAGCATACCTTCATTCAAGAAGCATGTGGTCATGCGTTGGGAATTTGGATTTTATCCAACTAGGATGACTTATCTTATGGTTTGGTTGATAGTATAGACCAAGTTGTGACCTTCATTATTTCCAAGGGTTTTGTTACTTGGACGTGTACAACCACTTATGCTTCTCTGAATCCATCTGTTCGCTTTTTACTTTGGGATCACTTTGTTTCCCTTAGTAATATCATTTAGGGTTTGTGGCTTATTGTAGGGGAAATGAATAAGATTCTTTTTTCCTTTGAGGTGTCGTGGGGAAACTTTATAGTTAATAGAGTTGCGTCCATGGTTAATTCACACTGCGGGGAGCCTTTTTACCTAGAGGAAGAATGTGCAGAGTTGAGCTCATTTGAGAAAGAAGTTAGATAGATGTACATCGAATCTAAAGTGGAGGCTTGGCTTCCCTCATAATTTGGTGGAAGTGCTTCCACAACATAACTCAGACCATAATCCCCTTGTGTGTTGCTGCAAGTTCCGTAATAGGAAGAAAAAGCTTTTTACTTTCAAGTTGCTTGTCTAGCTTATCATGATTTTGGGGGTTTGGTTGTTGATACTTGAGAGTCTTCTCTAAGTAACTTATTCCATAAGCTTGGAAAGGTTAGGGATGAATGCATTCACTTTAATAGTCAACTTTTTGGTAATATTTTTAAAAGGAAGACACAGTTGGAAGCCAAGATCAAAGGGGTTGACCGTGAGCTTGATTTGAGAACGACTTCATCTTTTATTTTGTTGGAAAAGAATTTGTAGGAATTTCATAATGAATTCCTTCATTAGAAAGAGATGCTATGTTATCAAAGCTACAGGGTGAAGTGGGTTAATTTGGTAATTAAAATACCAAGTACTTTCATACCCAAACTATTATACGAAGGAGGAGAAACAAAGTCACTATTCTAATAATTGATCGTATGTGGTGCTTGGGTGATGAAGAAGGAAGCCCAGACCTATTCCAAGAATATGTTTCAACATCACCAGGAGTGTCATCCTCTTAGTCTGAACTTGAGGAGCATTCCCTCGCTAGATCAACAAATAAGTGAGTCCCTAATTACTATTGTTTCTTTAGAAGAGGTTAAAGATGCAGTTTTTACTATGGGATCCTTTAAAGCTCCACGACCTGATGGTTCCCAGCTATAAGACCTTATGGGACACTATATGCCTTGAAGATTATGTCTATGTTTTTGATCAATAAAATTAGGCATTTACTTGATAGTATCATTGGTCCTCTCCAATGTAGTTGTTAGACTATTGGCAAGCGTACCAATGTCGTCGCAGGTTACAGATTTTATAAAAGAAATCGTCTCCACAGGGACACAAGTTACTCAGTTTCTCCAGATAAAAGTAAGTAGTTCAATAGTTATGTACAACAACTTAATATCATGGTTTAACAGAAATAATGGAAATAACGAAATTAACGAAATTAGTGTGTCGGAAATATGGAAAATTACGAAAACAAGTAAAATGAATTTAATTAATTCAAGAGAAACGTAGGATTGAATTTCATTATTCATACCCTTTGTATCCAAATAATATTAATACATATGAATCATTTTCTAACATCACTGATGCACACATTAAATCACCCCGATTCGATCCCTCGCATTCGAGAATACTAAGGATAGAATATCGATTCCTCGCATATGAAATATATATCTCAGCATTACAATCATAATCTTGTGCTATTTGCAATCAAAATGTTATGATCTATTCCTAGCAACGTAACGTAAAGAGTAAATTCATTTAGTACAAATTCTAAAAATGCTTTTCAGTCAAACTCAGAATCCAATTTCATGAAACTAGTGATCAAATAGAATCAAGTATTACGAACATAATGAAATCACCAATAATGATTAGAAACGATTCATATATATATATATATATATATATATAATATAATAAGGGATATATAAGGGTATGAAGATTACTTCCAATCCTTTGGAGAAGCTAGCTGATAATTAAGTAGAGCATAAGATCAACATAAGACATGATGAAGGAAGCGATCCACGATCACTTCTCTGCGATATCAGCTGCATTTTTCTCTCTTCTCTTTTTTTTTTTTGTGTGCTTCTTCCTCTGATTTCTTCCTCTGGCCTACTGGTCTTCTTCTTTCTTCAGTTTTGCATGGTTTTTAAATGAAATAGTGCAAGAGGTGCAAGATCAACTCCAGGGAGTTGGTTACTTCAGGCTAAAGTAATATCACTCGCCCAGGCGAATTGGTTTCTTCAAGCTGAAGAAATCTCACTAGCCTAGACGAGTTGATTGCTAGCCTGCGCAAGTGGCACCCTAAAATTCTTCAAAAAATGACCCTTTTGCCCTTTATCTTGGCTTGATTTCTGGATCCAACAAATAACCATCAAAACATAAGAAATGCATGGATGAATCTTCCATATTTAATCAACAACATTTATAAATGTACAAAATATAAAACAACTAGAATCAAGGGAAGTTTATAAGAAAACTAATAAAATCAAAAGATAATTATAATCCCAAAAATAACTAAAATATAACACTTATCAGTAGTTTCATCCCAGGGAGAGGTACTAGAGATAATGATATTGTAGCTCAAGAGATTGTTCATCATATGCATCTAAAGAAAAGCAAATATGGATACTTTCTCTTCAAAATTGAATTTGAAAAATCCTGCGGTTGTGTAAATTGGGATTTCTTGGAGCTGACTCTTAAGGATTTTTGGTTTCCCATCCCAGATTATCATGATTATCATGAGCCTCACTGCATCTACTTTTCTATCCCTTAAGTGGAACAATGATACTTTGGAGAGATTCAAACCCACTAGAGGCCTCAAACAAGGTAACCCCTTTTCACCTTACCTTTTTTTCCTTTGATGGAAAAATTAACTCTTATGATCCAGGACTGTGTGGTGGAAAATAAATGGAATCCAATTAAGATTTGTAGAAATGGTCATGCCATCTCGCATATGTTCTTTACAGATGATTTCTTTCTTTTTACTGGTGCAAAATCTTCCCAGGTTAGATTGGTGCAATAAGTTCTTTATAGTTTGCATGGCCTTTGGGTTGAGAGTTAGTCTTCAAAAATCCAAATTCCTTCCAAGAATGTTATGAGAACCAAAATTGCTAAATTCACTAGCATAATTGATTTCAATAATACCATGAAACTTGACAGATACCTAGGCTTCCCTTTCTTTAGTGGAAGAGTTGAGAAGAGTGATTTTGATTTTATTCTGGATTGTATTAAAGGAAGAGTTGCTGGCTAGAAAATGAATATGATGAATCCTGCAAGGAGTACTACCCTGGCTATGTTTGTTCTTAATTTCAATCCTATTTATCCTATGCAGAATTTATGCCTTCAAACTAGTTTTTGTGATGAGATTGATAGAGTCATAAGAACCTTCATTTGGGGATGTACCAAGAATCACTTGATTAATTGTGATGTTCTTACCAAGCCTACAAATCGTGGTGGCGTTGGGAATAAGGACAACTCAAGAGGTTAATATGGCCTTCTCGAGAAAGATTTTTGGGACCTGTTACATGAGCCCAAAAAATTATGGGTATCCTTGATTTCAACAACATAGGTCTATCTTGCTCACTGGCCCCAAGCTAAGGCCTCTATTGTCAAGTCAACAACAGTTCTTCAAGATGGTTTTCGTTATAGAGTGCGTGTGGGTAACCTTTCTATTTGGTTTCATAATGGAGCACCATAGTACTTTAGCTCAATTTGTGGATTATGTGCACATCAATGATTTGAACATGAACCTAAGTGATATTTTTCATAATGGAGATTGGGACTGAGACCTACTTTGCACTCTTTTAAATCCTACAGTTAGGTCCTACATCAACAGTGTCTTCATTAGCTAGGATATGTACGATCTCATTATATGGGAATTTTCTTCTGATTGTCATTATTCAACCAAGTCTACCTATCATTAGATCTCACGAGCCTAGTTTACCTGTAATAAATTGCTAGATGTTGGATCGTCGGTTTTGTCTTTAGATACTCAAGAAAAGATAAAAACACTTTATCTAGCTCACAAGCCATAATTCTTTGCCTACTAAAGAGTTAAGGTTTCATAGAAACCTTTGTTTTCATTCTTTTTATGGCAAGTTAATAGAGGACTATCCAAAGAGCATGAAGTTTTAGAAGCACTCCATGAATTGAAGGGTCCAATGACAAGGTCCAAAACCAAGCTTCTACAAAAAGAGATGACCAAGAGAATTATGGTTGGACTATTTAACAAGGGCAAGGATGGCGGAAGACACAAGGAGCTGAATTAGAACACCTTGAAGATTGTAGGAGAGCTCGCTTAGCGTGAATGTCGCACTTAACGTAATTTCTTTCGTAGCTTTCGTAATTTTTAGAATTTTCATAATTTTCATAATGTCGTAATTTAGTAATTTTTTATTTGTGTAATGGGCCTCAATATGGACTAAAATAGGCCCAAACTATGCGTTTTTAGGTTTTATTAGAGGCTCAACTCTATAAGTACTCAGATATTGCTATTTTTGGATAACTTTGATTAATGAAATTAAGCATTTGCTTGAATTAAGAGGTTAGCCTCTTCTTGGTTCTTGGTTGAATCCAAATCGATTCTTATCCAGGAAGCTTTCTTTTGTGGCGAATCCTCCTCCAACTTGGCGCTCCAATACGGATCGAGGCATATTGTTCATTATCATCTTCTTAATCTTCCCCACCTTTTATCTTTAAGTTCTAATGACTATCACCGGGGTCTTGAAATTTGCATCTAGAAACGATCCAATCCAAGCGTTTGTGCCTTGGTCGTCATCATAAGTGTGGAATAAAGTAAGAATCGTTATTTCATGTTCGGAGAAATTGCACCGAAGTCACAAAATTTGGAGTTTCTTCAATTTTTTTTATGGTGCGAATCCTGATGAGAATGCCCCAAACTAGTTGCTAAAAAATGTTACCAACCCAAGATGAGTTCTTCTATCAAATTATGTGGTTCATTTGGTGCACTAGAAACATGGAGGTCTTCCATGATTGAGTTTGGCACCATTGATATGTAGTTATTCAAATTCACAACATGGTTGCCATGATCAACAAGGCTAACCCAAGGAGTGACAATCATGATTCAAATCCCATGGTTCATTGGTTCCTAACCCATCAATACATAGTCAAAATCAATGTCAACAAGAGTTCTATAGGTAACCAGGTGATAAACTGGATTTTGATTACCTTTTTATGTGTAGTTATAGGTCTATTGTGTACATTTATGATATAATTTATTGGTAGAACTTACGGTTTATGCTTAGTTTTGTTAGATAGACGATCAAGGAGTATTTGAAGAAAAAAGACTAAAAAACTAGCCAAAATATGATAAAGTTGGACTCTAACCTTTCATCACGACCTTGATCAACCATAAGGATTGTGATCAACTTCAGCATCATCAAGGTTGTTAATTTCATCAAGGCTCAACATCGAAAATTCATCAAGGCAATGATCATTTCATCAAGGTTGTGATCATTCATCAAGGCCTTGATGGATTGATCATGGCTCATGTAGATTTGCATCCGAAAAACCATCACGACCTTGATCAATTCATCAGGGTTATGATCAATTCATGCTGGCTATCACTGAAATATTTTGTTATAAATAGTCTCTTGTTTACCCAAGTTTGAGGAATTTTAACTCTTTTGCAAAATTTTGAGAGTTATAACAGAGCGAGAACACTGTGTAAGAGTCCTTAGTGCTAGCGAAGCGTGAAGATCACCATTGGGAAGGTTCATCGCTTGGATTCCAATCCTCTTGGTATGTTTATGTTTCTTTATAGGATTTCTAGTTTATTCATGGCTATGAGTGGCTAGTCTCCCTAGGTTGGGGATTATGATGTAACCTACTGTGAACCCCTTTATTGACTTTAATAAGATTCTTGATGTATTTCAATTAATTGTTCTCTTCTTTACTTTTAATTTCTATTTGGAATCAATCGTTCTAATACTGAATCGATTGTATAGTAGTGATCATTTGCATGTAATTGATAGCTCTAGGAAGAAAGTGGTTTTATACCAAACTACATGGTCAAATTGGTTGGATAATCTCCGATACATTGATTAGGAAACTGATACCCTTGGCATTAATCTTCATACTTTGGTTTAAATTAATACGCCAACCATCAGTTGAGTATTGTTTAAGATAAAGAGCATTATTAGACCACCATCAATAGTTGGGAAAGCAATAATTAACAATCATAAGAATCTTATTAGAATTAGTATTGGGGGGATCAAAGTGTGAAATCATAATCCTTGCAAATTCACTTTATTTTATCTTTACACTCATTACAAAAAAATTTGGAGTCTCCGACGGCAAAAATCCGTCGGTAATTTTGAATTTCTGATGGACCAAAATCCGTCGGTAAAACTGTCGTTGGAAATTTAACCGACGGATTTTTGTGTCCGTCGGAAATATATGTTGGAAATTACCGACGGAAATATCCTTCGGAAATTTCCAACGAGCACAAAAATCTGTCGGAAATTTTCGACGAAATATTACGTCAGAAATTTCCGTCGGTAATTTATGATCAGATACAATAATGTAATTTCTTTTAGGATGATTTTTTTATTATTGATATTATTTAACATTATTATAAAGTAAGCACGTATTATAATATAAAAGACTCCATTTCATACATCCAAAAGAAACGTTTTAAGAAAGTAATATAAGTTCGCAGTAAAATTAAAATGAAAGCACAATGTTCGATATCTGAAATAGAGTCAATAATAAAAATAGTCATTGTCAGATTGTCCTTGCTGGTCATGAAGTTGTTGCTGGTCATCTCTCGGTTGGTCATTGTTTTGTTGCTGCTTGGCATTTGATTGATCATTGTGTTGGTGTAGTTGTTGATCGGACTGTTGTTGTTGTTGCTGCATAATGTTGCGAGCTTCTGGAGGTAGAAACTGTAGTACAACTCATTGAAATACTCGTATTTGTTCCTTTGATAGAAACAACGCCTCCTTTGATTGACGTAACTCCTCTTTTGATTTACGAAGCTCCTCCTTTATTTGATTAATTTCCGCTGAGTGATTCACATGACTAGAAGATCCAAGCAAGTTTTGCGTGAATGTGTCATATCCACATTTATAAGAATAAGCAAGATCTCCAGTACCGTAAAGACGTCCCTTACGCATAGGTCCAGCTGCTGCAATCCAACACCGAGTCCTGAGTCTTTGTTCTTCAGCAGGGTCTAAAGGAGTCATTTCAGATTCACCAACACTAGATTGAACATCAGACCTAGCTTGAGATAATCTAGCCTCAAAATTTTCCTGTCATTCATAAACATTTATTATTTGATCAATTTAATAAAACATAATGTTTAAATAAAAATACCATGGCAAATAATCATCTCACATGTGTTTGCCTAGATCTATCATCAACAAATTCACCAGTATCCTTCCGTAAATGTGTTTGTTGGAAAATCTCATCAACGTATGCAGATCGACCAAGTTCCCGAGACTAATTACAAACATTAAAAGATAAATATAACATTACCAGATAATGACTATTGTACACAAAATGTATAATATTATCATAAATTGTAAAATGATCTTACCAAGCGAATGGCATGATCCTGCAAGCTAATAGAACCACCTGTGTGCATACATCCACCCTTTTCAGATGCTCGATTTTTTTTGCCTTTTCACACTTAGAACGATACTCTGGTACATTCCAATGTGATAATAGATCATTCCAGACACGATCGCCAATCCAATATGGCCTTTTATTTTCATTTCGAGCATCGCAAAACATCTCAGGAAGCCTATGAGAGGCTTTTGAGTGAAAAACTTTTTTAATTTCATTCTCTTCCTCTGGTCTCCAAACCAATTTTCTCTAAATGCAGTTACCCAAAGTTATGATACTTAATAGAAATACATCAATAGCAATAATAGCAGAAAGAAAAGGAAAATAAAAAATGAAATGACTATAACTTGGTGTTGATTAACCACAAAGGATTATAAATATAATCAAGGCGTATGGTATGCACAATTTAAATGTTGCGAGAGCAAAACAATAACTCAATTAATATAATAAAAAATCAGAAATCATGATATAGACCATGTACGGCATTGAAATTAGTACAAGTGGTGAATATATTACCTTAAAATGCTGGAAAAAGAGTTCTTGATGGTCTTCTGGAATTGCTCCCCATGTTAGCCATGGGTTATCAAATTGTTGTCTAATAGACAATGTGATAGCCTTTGCCGCAACCTTAGATGGATGAAAACTTAACAGAACAAATAATTTGTGAATACAAGTGTCAAAACATTTGCAAAGTTCATATGACATATAATGGGATTTATGTATATTGTTAATACTTACGCTCCATTGATCAGTGTAACTGTAGGACGATCATTGAGAGGGGGGTCTTCCATCAACAAAGTTGTTCTATCTTCATCAGAAGGTATGTTCGCTACAGCCGGGGAAGGAGATGGTGTTGATGTAGGCATCGTGGACGGTACAGTTGCATTAATTGGAGTAGGAGATGGTATACCTTCAGTCGAAGGTGGACATGGTGTAGGTAAAACATCTGAAGGTCTAATTGGCATAGATACACTAGAAGGGGATGAGGTAGACGATGGCATACTATCTGTACGTGGTAATAATCTTATCACATATCATTTTTTCTTTCCACCCGTCCGATTGTGACTATTGTCATTCGTCGGGGTTCGGGGAGGATCAGCACCACCTGATGACATATCTATATATACAAAAACTGATAGCAGAAATAAACTATATCAGCATCAACTACATTTAGGCAAGTAACATTTTTTCCTTTAACACAAAAAGATAAATACACTAATAAAGTTCAATTCCATTACAAGAAAACAAACAATACTTCATAGATCAGGAAGATAAATCTTTAACATGTCTTTAACTACTTGTTGACATTCCCTCTCTGTTGTTTCTAATCGTACAAATATGGTTTCAGTATTAGCCTTTTCATCCATACAATGTTCATACTCTAAAGAGTATTCAAATCTGTCAGCATCCATACATTTTCCTAAATTCGGAACATAAATTCATAAGATGTCTCTAAATACTTTGTCACAATCCCTATCTGCGATCCCTGATCTTACAAACATAGGTTCAGTAATTAGTTTTTCATCCACAAAATTTTTTAACTCTAAAGAGTCTTCAGCTGTGTCATCACCCACAAAATCTCCTAAATTCGGTAGATAAATCTTTAACATTTGTCTAATTACTTTCTGACATTCCCTCTCCGTAGTCTTTGATCTTACAAACATAGGTTCAATGGAGTCTTGAACTATGTCAACATCTGTAGAGTCCTCTACATCAAAAGACTGTTCAACTCTCTCTAAATCTAAAGAGTCTTCAACTCTTTGAACATCCATAGAGTCCTCTAACTCTAAAGAGTCTTCAACTCTCTGAACATCCATAGAGTCCTCAAAATCTAAAGAGTCTTCAACTCTCTGAACATCCATAGAGTCCTCAAAATCTAACGAGTCTTCCACTCTCTTAACATCCATAGAGTCATGTAAATCAAAAGAGTCTTCAACTCTCTGAACATCCATACATTCATCTACATCTAAAGAGTCTTCAACTCTCTGAACATCCATACATTCAGCTACATCTAAAGAGTCTTCAACTCTCTAAACATCCATGGAGTCCTCTAAAATATCTAAAGAGTTTTCAACTATCTCCGCATCCATAAGGTCTTCTAAATGTATACAGTCATCAACTATGACATGATTCATACAGTCTTCAACTATCTCTGAATTCAAAGAGTATTGAAGTCTCTTAGCATCCAAACTAGCATCCAAACAGTCTTCAGTTATGTTTAGGTTCCATAAACAGTCATTATAAATTCAGCAATAATACAAGTTAATGAAATGATATAGCATGGAAATTGTGTAAACAAGCACACACAATTAAATTTAACATTAAATTATAATCAAATATGCAACGTATGAAGTCATGCTGACATTCAATAAAAGCTATGGATGCATATAATCATCACCAAATACCAATATAAACCTATTTATACAATAATGTGGTTCAACTTCACCTTCATTACAATTAATGAGCTATAGTATTTTACATAGTTCATAGAAGTCAATTAAGGAACAATAGTGTGAAGTTCATCTCTAATCCTAATCAGAATTATAAACCTCAAAGTCATCTTCTAGTTCCCCTTCATTTTGTTCTTCAATATTATTTGATTCTCCATGCAAACTATTTGATTCAGAACCATTTATGAAGACATCATGTGGGTCCACTTCTTCAACCGCACCTCTCTGATCTTGCAATCCAGAAATGCTTTCTACTTTGATGATCTGATTCACATGTGACATTTCCTCTACTTGATAAGGCACATCATTTGCTGCATTATTACATTCTATGTAACCCCTGGGCTTTGTTTTAATTGCAACACACCAATCACGTTTGTCCCTTCTTATTGCTGGATACGACACATAATACACTTGCCTTACATTATGTGCACTTATGAATGGATCAAATAGATTATATCTTTTTTCCATTCAAATTTCCACTGTTCCATCTTTTGGATCCACTCTTGTTCCTCTATTAGATGGATCAAACCATTCACAATAAAACAAAACTACTCGCTTAGCATAAGTTGTACTGTTATACTCTAGCTCATATATATGTTTAATGACCCTATAAAAATCATCTGCTCCTCCTTCTGTAACCCCCTTGACATAAACCCCATTATTTATCATTTTTTTCCCCTCAGTCCACGCTTGAGTATGAAATTTGTACCCATTGACAAAGTATGTGTGTCATTGTTTAACGTAACTCATAGGACCATATGATAAATCCTTTAGGTGTTGGTTTGTGACATTTATACCCGAATTTACCACCTACATATAGTATAAGAATCAAAATCTGAATTCCAATACAATTCAATAATTAAGTCAATTATAACATACATACTTGTTCTTGAAACCATCAAGGAAAATCAACATGTACATTACGAGTATATCCATTTGGTTCAGTAATTTGTTGGGTTTGCACAAATGAACTGTCCAAATGTAAACACAGATGAATTACGTTACGCTTCCAATTAACAGCAACCATAATTAAATATTTTTTTGCAAAAAAGTGTGTGAACTTACTCAAGGTATACCTTAACTTCGGCACAGTTAATCAAGACATGAACATGGGCTGAGTTTTTTTCGTCATCAGTTAACCAATGTATGACTTCCTTCCCAGAAGGACGACCTTGTTGGTCAAACACTGATAACATTGGTGGACGCCTTTCACAATCAAATGGAATTTGATTCCTAATGTTGCGCGACGACAACATAAAGTTATGGAAATAGTGCGAACAAAAATGGGTTGTCTCACGATGTAAGTAAGACGCACAAATGGATCTTTCAACCCTGTCCTTATTTTTCACTGCTCGTTTGCAATCGCCGATGAATCTACAACATTTTCATAAGAAACCAGTCATAAGTGAACACTACACAAATGACTTTTAAATGATAGGCAACAATCAATGTATTACCTTTCAAATGGATACATCCATCTATATTGAACTGGTCCACCAAGTCTAGCTTCATATGCAAGATGAACAGACAGATGCTCCATTGAATCGAAAAAACCTGGGGGAAATATTCTCTCCAACTTGTACAACACCATTTGTTCCATTCTACGCAGATCATTCTCCAACAAAGTTGAAGAACACAAATCTTTGAAGAAATGACTTATTTCACTAATTGGATTTAAGACATGTGGCGGCAATGAGCTAAAAGCAACAGGAAGTAAACACTGCATGAATACATGACAGTCATGGCTTTTCATCCCATGCATAGTTCCCTTAGCAACATTGGCACATCTCGCCAAGTTAGAACAATAACCATCTGGCATTCTTAGTTCTTTTATCCATTGACAAACTAACTTTGTTTGGTCTACAGTTAGAGTGTAATTTGCTTTTGGCTTTATGAACTTCCTGTTAGCCCCCAACTTCATCTCCAAGTCTCTCCGCCTACAGTACAAAGCTAGGTCCAACCTAGCTTTCTCATTGTCTTTTGTCTTACCACTAACATTCATGATAGTGTTGAATATGTTGTCAAAGAAATTTTTTTCAATGTGCATAACATCAAGATTATGTCGCAACAAATTATCTTTCCAATATGGAAGATCCCAAAAGATGCTTCTTTTTGTCCAATGATGCCACTCTCCATATCCCTCTAATGTTGGTGGAGGTACACCAGTTTCAGTGACTTTTGGCAAATCCCTAACCCTCCGCCAAACTTGTCTTGGTGTCAACAGACGTGGTGGGTCATCTGTTTCCGTTTCCCCTTTCTTGAAGGCATTTTTGTTTCTTCTAAATGCATGATCATGTGGTAAGAGCCTTCTATGACAGTCAAACCAAGAAGTTTTGCCCCAATTTGCCAACTGGAAGGCCTTTGTGTCCTCCATGCAATACGGACATGCCAATCTACCGTGTGTCCTCAACCAGACAACATGTCATACGCAGGAAAATCATTAATAGTCCACATCAAAGCTGCCTTCATCATGAAATTTTGACTTCTTGAAACATCGTAAGTCACAACACCATCCCATAATGTTTTCAAATCATCAATCAGAGGTTGTAAATAAACATCAATAACAACTGTTGGATTAAATGGGCATGGCACCATACAAGTCAAAAAAATATAAGGTTTAGTCATACATAGTTCTGGAGGAAGATTATAGGGCGTAACAATGATCAGTCGACAAGAATAAGGTGTAGCTGATGCTTGAATATATGGGTTAAATCCATCTGTGCATAAACCAAGTCGAACATTTCGAGGATTAACAGCAAAGTCTGCATGTACCCGATCAAAGTGCTTCCAAGCTTCACCATCAGAGGGATGTCGTAACGTGCCCGAACTATTTCTATTGTCATGGTGCCATGTCATTTGTGTTGCAGTTTGCATTGATGCAAACATTCTTTGCAACCTTGGTATTATAGGCAAGTAGAACATTGCCTTAACTGGAATTGATTTTTTATTGTTTGATCCCACACTATTAACACGATACCTGGGCTTGTTACAAAATTTGCATTCAGTTAATGCCATATCATTTTTATGAAACAACATGCAACCATGAACACAACAATCAATCCTCTTAGCCTCCAATCCTAACTTAGATACTAACCTCTTTGCATCATAAAAGCTTTTTGGCAAACGTTCTTTTATAGGTGTGACATCCAAAAGCATTTTTGAAATAAACTCTAAGCATTGGTCAGGAACATTCCAATTGGACTTGCAAGCTAAAAGTCTTGGGGATATTGATAATTTTGAGTCAGATGCCCCTTCGTACAACGGGTTATTCGCATCCAACAACAAATTGTAAAATCTTTGTGTATCTTATAATGACTCTGTTTTATTCACGTATTTAGTCTAATTCGTATTGACGTAAAATTTTTCTACGAAATCTGTATACGTAAAATTAATTATTCGTAGTAAGTTATTTATTTTAACGCATTCACAAAATTAAAATACAAAGTTCAACATAGTGTAATATATAGTCCAAATACAATATAGTCCCAAATAGTCTGTTACAACACCAACTACATGCAGCTCAGCGTAAATATAGACAAACAGAAAATCACAAATGCAGCATATAAAACATCCAGCAGCATATAAAACATCCAGCTCCTTCCTCAATGATTTCTTTAGCTTACTGTTCCTCTGCTCGCCCAGATAAATTGGGGTCATTACAGGTGTCAACCACAGACACAACTTGGGTAAGTATTTAATAAACATGATTAGACATTTAATAGAAAATAAAAT